>MU789722.1:66322-102472 GCA_026770625.1 Nicotiana glauca
CAGAAATTGAGGAAGTTCAAAACCGACATGAGTGTGAAGATTAAGGAAGAAGTAACCAAGCAGCTGAATGCAAAGGTTATTCGGGTTACTCGATATCCTAGTTGGTTGGCGAATGTGGTGCCAGTACCGAAGAAAGATGGAAAAATCAGGGTATGTGTTGATTATCGCAATCTGAATAGAGCAAGCCCAAAGGATAACTTCCCGTTACCCAACATCCATATCTTGATCGACAATTGTTCCAAACGGGAGATCAGGTCTTTTGTGGATTGCTATGTTGTGTATCACCAAATTCTGATGGATGAGGAAGATGCAGAGAAGACGGCTTTCATTATGCCGTGGGGAACCTATTGCTATCGGGTCATGCCATTTGGTTTGAAGAATGCTGGGGCAACGTACATGATGGAAATGACTAATGTGTTTCATGATATGATACACAAAGAGATTGAAGTATACGTGGATGATGTGATTATAAAATCCAAGCGTCAGGCAGACCACGTAGGAGACCTAAGGAAGTTTTTCCAAAGACTTCGAAGGTACGATATTAAGCTCAACCCTGCTAAATGTGCATTTGGTGTTCCATCTGGAAAGCTGTTGGGATTCATAGTCAGTAGGCGAGGCATTTAGTTAGACCCGTCAAAGATCAAATCCATTCAGGAGTTGCCACCTCCGAAGAAAAAAACCGAAGTGATGAGTTTGTTGGGTAGGTTAAATTATATCAGCAGGTTTATCGCTCAACTCACCGCGACTTGTGAACCCATTTTTCGGTTACTTAAGAAAGATGCTGCAATAGAATGGACGGAAGAGTGTCAGGAGGCATTTGACCAAATAAAAGGGTATTTATCGAATCCACCTGTGTTCGTTCCACCCGAGCCAGAAAGACCGTTGATTCTCTATCTAACGGTCCTGGAGAATTCATTTGGTTGTGTACTGGGGCAACACGACATCACAGGAATGAAGGAGCAGGCCATCTATTATCTCAGCAAGAAGTTTACGGTTTATGAGGTTAAGTACACTCAACTTGAGAAGACGTGTTGCGCCCTAACTTGGGTGGCACAGAAGTTGAAGCATTATTTGTAATCTTATACTACTTATCTCATATCTCTTCTGGACCCATTGAAGTATATTTTAAAGAAGCCTATGCCCACAGGGAGATTGGCGAAGTGGCAGATTTTGCTCACGGAGTTCGACATTGTTTACGTGACTCGGACTGCGATGAAAGCACAGGCGTTGGCGAATCACTTGGCCGAGAATCCGGTTGATGAAGAATATGAGCCATTGAGGGCGTATTTTTCTGATGAAGAAGTGATGCATGTCGACGAGCTGGAGTTGACTGAAGAACTAGGATGGAAGCCTTTTTTTTATGGAGCTGCAAATGCAAAAGGAGTTGGAATAGGAGCGGTACTTATTTCCGAAACAGGGCATCATTATCCTGTTACGACTCAGCTACGGTTCTATTGTACCAACAACATGGCTGAGTATGAGGCATGCATTTTGGGCTTACGGTTAGCTGCGGACATGGATATCTAGGATGTTTTGGTCTTGGGAGACTCGGACCTCTTAGTACATCAAATTCAAGGTGAATGGGAAACACAGGATTTGAAGCTCATACCGTATCGACAATGTTTGCACGATCTATGTCAACGGTTTCGATCAATGGAGTTTCGGCACATCCCAAGAGTTCATAATGAGGTTGCCGATGCTTTGGCCACCTTAGCATCAATGTTGCACCATCCGAATAAAATCTATGTTGATCCGTTGCACATTCAGGTTCATGATCAGCATGCTTATTATAACATGATAAAGGAAGAACTAGATGGCGAACAGTGGTTCTATGATGTCAAGGAGTACCTCAGGATGGGAATATACCTGGACCAGGCCACCGGAGATCAAAAGAGAGCCATTCAGCGGTTGGCAAATGGATTTTTCCTCAGTGGAGGGGTGTTGTACAAAAGAACCCTGGACTTGGGATTGCTAAGATGCATAGACGCCAGTCAAGCCGCTACAGTTATGACAGAGGTGCATTCTGGAGTTTGTGGGCCACATATGAGTGGATATGTATTGGCAAAGAAGATTCTTCGAGCAGGATATTATTGGCTCATTATGGAGCGAGATTGTATCAGTTTTGTGCGTAAATGCCATCTATTCCAGATACACGGAGATCTGATTCATTCTCCGCCCACAGAATTACAAACAATGTCAGCGCCATGGCCCTTTGTTGCATGGGGCATGGATGTCATTGGACCTATCGAGCCAGCAACTTCCAATGGTCATAGGTTCATTCTGGTGGCCATCGATTATTTCACCAAGTGGGATGATACTAAAACTTCAAATCAGTAACCAAGAAAGCCGTGGTGGATTTTGTTCATTCCCATATCATCTGTAGATTTGGGATCCCAAAGGTGATCATCACGGATAACGGTGCCAATTTTAACAGTAGTTTGATGAAAGAAGTATGTCAGCAGTTTAAGATTACACACCGTAATTTCACCCCATATTGTCCCAAAGCGAATGGAGCGGTTGAGGCAGCCAACAAGAATATAAAGAAGATATTGAGGAAAATGGTAGAAGGGTCCAGACAATGGCATGAAAAGTTACCGTTTGCATTGTTGGGTTATCGCACTACTGTTCGTACTTCAGTAGGTGCAACTCCTTATTTGTTGGTATATGGAACTGAAGCAGTGATACCGGCAGAGATTGAAATACCGTCTCTCCGAATTGTTGCTGAGGCTGAGATTGATGATAATGAGTGGGTCAAAACCTGTTTGGAGCAGTTGAGCTTAATTCATGAAAAAAGATTGGCAGCACTATGTCATGGCCAATTATATCAAAAGAGGATGGCAAGAGAATACAATAAGAAGGTACGTCCCAGGAAATTTGAAGTAGGGCAGCAAGTGTTGAAACGGATCCTTCCACATCAGGCCGAAGCAAAGGGAAAGTTCGCCCCGAATTGGCAAGGACCATTCATTGTGACCAGAGTGATGTCCAATGGCGCTTTATGTTTGACAGATATCGAGGGAAGGTGTATCGACATGGCTATCAATTCTGACACAGTCAAGAGATATTATGTATGATTTCTTTGATTGTAATTGTTGTCTGTTGGTTTGTACTTGGCATTGTATCAGAAAATGAAATGACAGAGGCAATTTGTTCTACTATCCAAACACTTTAACACTTGTTTCCCCTCTTAAGCCTTATTTATTCTTTCATACCTCTCTTTTGGAATCGGTAATGAAAATAATATAAAAAAAAAATTATATATATATATATATAAAATAATAATAAAAATAAGAGGGAAAAGAAAATGATAACAAAAAACAAAAGAAAAGCCACAAGAAAAACAAAGAAATTAGTGAACTACATTCGATCTGATTCCTCAAAGAGGATACGTAGGTGCCTCACGGCTCGGTTATAGTGTAACAAAAATCAAAATATCCCCAAGCAAGAAAACTGGGGCAGAAGTTGTATTTGTAATTTTGGGAAAGAAATTTGATTCCAAGAGTTGTAATGTTTTACCCATCAAAATTATTTTGAATTTTTTATACCCTTTTCTTTGAGCCACACACAAAAAACCATATTGATGTCCAAAAAAGACCTCCCGATCGGTATCCGAGAAGTGCCAAGTCAGGCAAATAGAAGCAGGGAATAACACCCTTTTCCCTAGCAGGAAGAGGATCATAAGCTGAAAAGAATTTGATAGCCAGAAGAATCCCCAGCAGAGAGAGTCTTATCGGTAACACTCTAATCCCCAGCTGAAAAATAAAATGAGAGAGTCTTATCGGTGAAAACCTGCACATGCACCATAAGGCAACGGAAGTTGAGAGAAATAAAATGATAGAGTCTTATCGGTAAAAACCTGCACAGGTACCATAAGGCGACGGAAGTTGAGAGAAATAAAATGAGAGAGTCTTATCGGTAAAAACCTTCACGGGCACCATAAGGCGACGTGAGTTGAGAGAAATGATAGAGTCTTATTAGTTAAAACCCCTCAAGGGGCACTATGAGGCGACAAGGAGTTAAAAGGGGACGAACGAGATATGGTTGACAGAAAGGATTCGTCAAGGCATCAAGCAGAACAAAGATGTTGATTCGGCAAAAGAGTTAGGTTGCGGGACCTTTGAAATGGAAAGTAAGGCCATCAGAAAGATTGATTGATATAAATAGACTGGGTTGATTAATCCATAACGCACGACATGATCATTGGAATCGGTGATACCATTCAGATAAGGTCTTTTCCTTTTTCTTCTCCCCAGCAGTTGTTCAAAAAGATTTTTCTTTTTCTATCCCTTGAAGTCATCATTTTTCATTTCTTTGTTTAAAGATTTTTCAATGGTAGTTTGTTTTTTAGAAGGATTTTCAGAGCTTACTACCAGTTTCCAAGATGGTGCAAAGCAAAATATGGATAGGACAGGCCAAAGATAATGCAATAGAACGAGAAAGACGTTTGTTGCAAGACCAAATGATGGATTGGTTTAGGATTTCGGTGAAAGCATAAAGCAAAGGTGGGAAAACAACAGTTGAGAGGTTTGTGAATAAGGAATCGTCAAGAAGGTCGGAAGTTATCGGCCAAGTTTCAAGATGGTCGGACGACGCGAAGCAGGGCAAGTCGTTCTAAGACCAGCAGGAATATCATCCCCCAGCAGAAAAATCATCCCCAGCAAATAATATCATCCCCAGCAAATAATACCATCCCCAGCAAGTTTTGATAGTGTAATGGAACGCAGAGTAGGGGAAGGAGAAAGGGAAAAACCATCCCCAGCAGGAGTGGCACGGCCACTCACCACGTTTTAAACTAACAAAATTTTCTTTGATTTGAAGCAGGTAAAGGACATGTTATTGATGGCGGAAAGACATGCCACAAGGAAGATTATCAAACTGGGACAGAAAATTTTCTTCCGTGTTTGCAAATTTTCTTGAAATCGAGTATCCATCGGAGGAACAGGAAAGCAATTCCAGTTTTAAGGGAAAGCAAGACAACAAGTTTCGAAGAAAGCAATTTCGGAGGAGGACAATACAAGCTCTGAGTGAAGTAGTCTTGGAAGAAGCAAGATGACAAAGTTTTAAGGGAAGTGGTCGTTGAACCAGTGTTATCCCCAGCGGTTGAAAAAAGGAAAATAACAAGTCTTAATGGAGGAAGATAATTCCCCCAGCAGTATTATCCCCAGCAGTTTTTAGAGGAATGAAACACAAGTTTTAAAGGAAGTGGTTTCGAAGAAGGAAGATAACACCAGCTTCAAGGAAAGTAGTCTTTGAAGGAAGAAGATAACACATTTTGAAAAAGTGTTATCCCCAGCAGTTCGCAGAAGACAACACAGGTTTTGAGGGAAGCAGTTCTGAAGAAAGATAATTCAAGTTAGAAGGAAAATAGTTCAGGAGGCAGGAAGGAACAACAGCGATAGAATGCAGTTTAAGTGGATGAAGTTAGGAGCCCGCCTGGAGAATGGAGGTATTATATTGTTGAAGTCAGGAGCCCGCTTGGAAAATGGAGGTTGTTATATTCTAAGTTGAAGTTTGAAGTCGGGAGCCCGCCCGTATAACAGAGGAATACATTTCAAGTTGAAGTTGAAGTCGGGAGCCCGCCCGTATAACAGAGGAATACATTTCAGATTGAAGTTGATGTCGGGAGCCCGCCCGTATAACAGAGGAAT
Source organism: Nicotiana glauca (assembly GCA_026770625.1). NCBI lineage: Eukaryota > Viridiplantae > Streptophyta > Magnoliopsida > Solanales > Solanaceae > Nicotiana > Nicotiana glauca. The sequence continues at coordinate 71,968 of MU789722.1, forward strand.
ACATTTCAAGTTGAAGTCGGGAGCCCGCCTGTATAACAGAGGAATATATTTCAGATTGAAGTTGAAGTCGGGAGCCCGCCCGTATAACAGAGGAATACATTTCAAGTTGAAGTTGAAGTCGGGAGCCCGCCCGTATAACAGAGGAATACATTTCAAGTTTAAGTTGAAGTCGGGAGCCCGCCCGTATAACAGAGGAATACATTTCAGATTGAAGTTGAAGTCGGGAGCCTGCCCGTATAACAGAGGAATACATTTCAAGTTGAAGTTGAAGTCGGGAACCTGCCCGTATAACAGAGGAATACATTTCAAGTTGAAGTTGAAGTCGGGATCCCGCCCGTATAACAGAGGAATACATTTCAGATTGAAGTTGAAGTCGGGAGCCCGCCCGTATAACAGAGGAATACATTTCAAGTTGAAGTTGAAGTCGGGAGCCCGCACGTATAATAGAGGAATACATCTCAAGTTGAAGTTAGTCGAGAGCCCGCCCGTGTAATAGAGGAATACATTTCAGATTGAAGTTGAAGTCGGGAGCCAGCCCGTATAAGAGAGGAATACATTTCAAGTTGAAGTTGAAGTCGGGAGCCTGCCCGTATAATAGAGGAATACATTTCAAGTTGAAGTTGAAGTCGGGAGCCCGCCCGTATAACAGAGAAATACATTTCAGATTGAAGTTGAAGTCGGGAGCCCGCCCGTATAACAAAGGAATACATTTCAAGTTGAAGTTGAAGTCGGGAGCCCGCCCGTATAACAGAGGAATACATTTCAAGTTGAAGTTGAAGTCAGGAGCCCGCCCGTATAACATAGGAATGCATTTCAAGTTGAAGTCGGGAGCCCGCCCATATAACATAGGAATACATTTCAAGTTGAAGTTGAAGACGGGAGCCCGCCCGTATAACAGAGGAATACATTTCAAGTTGAAGTTGAAGTCGGGAGCCCGCCCGTATAACAGAGGAATACATTTCAAGTTGAAGTTGAAGTCGGGAGCCCGCCCGTATAACAGAGGAATACATCCAAGTTGAAGTTTGAAGTCGGGAGCCCGCCCGTATAATAGAGGAATACATTACGAGTTGAAGTCGGGAGCCCGTCCGTATAACATAGGAATACATTGGAGTTTGAAGTCAGTAAAGCGGAGGGTTACAACAAAAATCCCCAGTATAAATCCAAATTCAGAAATCAGAAAGAAGCCAACAGTAGTCAGAAGAAAGCAATTCAAGTTTCGAAGGAAAAATAATTCGAAGCTCACAAGAAGGGAAATAAGCAGTTCAAGTTCGGTGATCAAGAAAGAATACGATTCAAGTCAGAAATAAAGAAACATCAGAGGAAACACAAGAGCAAGCAAGGCAACAAGAGACGCAGGAAGAGCAAGTTGAAGATCTAGATAAGATTTTACAATTCATAGACTAGTTTAGTCTAGCTTCTTATTTTCTGTTTAGCACGGTGTAATGAGGAGGTTAGTAAGCAGTAGCAGCGGAAGCAGCAGCAGTAACAGCAAAATCACAGTTCTATGGTAGTCCCAGCTACCAAAGCTTCCCGAACTACATTGACCTAATTCCCTTTTAGCCAGGGATATGTAGGAGACCTTTTGAAGCAAAGGTTCGGTCAAATCTTTCAAAAAATGCTTCACACGGAGTACTCAAACGGGCAAAAATCGCTCGTATCTGCTCACTTTATCTTTGCACGAGAACTCTTCGTGTTTTTGGGAAAAGAGGGGCAGCTGTGAGCACGTGATTTTTGCCCTGTATGAGAATTATTCCCAAAAAAATTCAAAACAAAATAGTTGTGTTGTTTGCAATTTTTTGAGGATTTTGTGTTATTGTTTTCGTTTGTGTGTGCATGTTTATTTGTTAAACTAATAAAAATTCAAAAATACGACGCATTTGCATTTAGGGTTTAATCCTACAAGTAGGAGTAATTAAGTTTGTTTTACAAAAATGAAAATCACAAAAATAATGTACTTTGCATTTTAGCATTTGATGTCCGAATTGTGTGATTTTATTAGTATTTAATTGTGTGTGATAATAGTTATTAGATGATAATTAGTATTTTGGCAAGTTAATTTAGTTCCATGATTTAATTCAAGATTTTTAGAATTTTAGTTTTATTAAGTAGGAAATAAAAGAAAAGAGAACAAAAATGGAAAAATAAAATCAAAGATTTGGGCCAGTTTTGATTTCAGCAGCCCAAACAAAACCAACCTAAGACTCGCCCCAATCCAGTCCGTCCCAGGTGCACGTCCAAACGACGTCGTTTTGGCACGCGAAATCTGAACCGTTGATCAAACAGATCTAACGGTCCAGTTCACCTCTCACATCAATGAAACGACGCCGCTTTAGGTTGGATGATCTGAGCCGTTCGTTTCATTTGATCGAACGGCCCAGTATTGTCTTCCACACCCCGACCCATTTCCATCCAGAAACCAACCCGGTCTCAAGGGCGTCGGAACGACACCGTTTTGTTAAGCCAATCAATCCAAGCCGTTGATCTTAATTAATTGAATGGTTTGGATTCGTTCCCCCGTCCCGTATATATCTGCGTAATGCACCCCACACCCCCCAAGCCAACCCCCCCTCTTCCCTTCGTCTCTAATCCCTCAGAGACCAAAACCCTTCACCACCGTGCTCCGCCCACCGAAAATTGCCTCACGGCGGTTCCGGTGGTCCAAACGGCCCCAAAATTACACCACAGCCTCCCCACGACGTCCTCTTTCCAAACCCCTAATCAGTTTTCCTCAAATCATTACCATCGTCTTCGAATCTTCGTTCGAATATCAGTCGAAAACCCTAATCCGTCCAATCACCACCAAGTTAACACCCTAGGTCCCCCTCCTTCTCCTATGACCATATCTAGCCCTATTTTTCCTCGAATCACCCCAGAACCCTTCGAATCTCAGTTTGAAGACATGAACCCTAGCGCCTCCACAAGATCCTTTGGTGGCGGCGCCAAACCTAAACCCTCCCCAAGTCACACCCTTGAACCTCTAGACTACCCTTGTCCCAAATCTCATGATGTTTCAGCTCGAATCAAGCTGGAATTTGTCAAATGTTAAATCAACTGGACGAGACCTAGAGAGCCAAAACCTGGAACCTGCCCGAGAAAAGGGGAAATTTGAGGTTCTTAATTGACTTTAGTCGAGTGTTTTTAGTCGAGAACACTCGATTAAGGTCCGTTTGGACCTCAAAAGTTCGAGTCGAAGTTTTTAAATGGGAACTGTGCGGAGTTTAGCCTATAATTTTGAGGTATTTTCCTTCTTTTTCTTTTCTATTTTTTTTGTTGTTTATCTGTTTTAAGCTTCATTGTATTTCATCATCTTTTCAATTTATTTCTCTCTTCTCTTTCGGACCTTTTTCTGGTCCAGTTTTTCTCATGTGGTTGATTGGCATATGTTTGAATAGATTGAGTGTGTTTGTCCTTTAGTTTGATTGTAAAAGTCAGTGTCCGTAATGTTCTTGTACAAAACTGTGTCTAGTCCTATAATTGGTTACAAGTATTACTGGTTCAAATGGTCTCATTTTCTGTGATGGTTGGCTCCCTGTTTTGTTGTTCATCATTTTGCATATAAATTCAATTTATTTTTGTCCAGTATGATACAGTATTTCATTCATTTTTGTTTAGTTTAGAGTTGTGAATATAGTTAGTCATTCCCACGTAATGTGTCAATCATGGTTGGAAGTTTGACCTGGTTATGTTCAAATATGTTTTGTCCTGATTCATTGGCTTTCATTTGGATACCATTTGATCTAATCTGAGTTCTGAGCTTGAACTGCTAAGTTATTTGATTAGGGAATTGATTATAGCTGATGGGTAGTGATTTCAGTAGTTTCAGGGTATTTTGGGACTTTAAAAGTTTGAAGAATTGGTTAATCTGAGTGGTCTGTCAGTAAGGTACTGTTATACCATTGAATAATGCATTTGTTTAAAAATAAGTGGGGAACAAGACATTTGGTATGGGTTAAGGGTTAAGGAAAGTAATTAAAAACAAGTCACCCATGCTTAATTGAATTAAAAATGAATTAGACATATGGTAGTGGGGGACAAGTGAATGAAAAGAAAACAAAACATGTAGTAATGGGGTTCTAAAGGGGATGGGCAGGGGTGTTGGCCTATTAGTTTTAGTGTCCCAAGAGTGATAAAAGGTCTGGTTTGTTGTATAAGTATAGGATATATCGGACAGAATAGGGGCTGGCTTTCAAAAAAACATTCTTCAGAGGTCACACTAAAAAGAACAGATAAAGAAGCAATCAGTTTTCTTAGAGGTTCTCTTTTCAGTCTAAGACATCATTTTAAAAGCTAGGCATTCATTTTTTTAAGCGTGTTACTGTTTCATTGGGATTCAGAGTCGTTGCTTGTCTGATTTTGAATAAACTTGGTCTATTTAAGCTTTTTGGTTTCATTCTTGGGTCATTTGGTGTTGCTGGATAGATCAGCTAGTTTGGGTTTGCTTTGAACCATTCCTGGGCTGATTTAAACACTGACTTTATTGCTGTGGTGTTCCTGGGTTTCATTTTTGTCAAATTGGTGTTGTGTTGGTCTTCTTAAAGTTGTCCCATTGCTGTTGTGTTACTGTTGTTGATTGCTGGAGTTTGTTACCTGCTGCTGACTTCCTCTGTTTCTTCTTGTATTTTCCATTATCCAGGTACACACTCGAGTTGGTTTCAATGTAGATTTCATGCTGAAAAATGAAATGAAACTGGAGTTTATTATATAGTCATGTTGTTTGTTATTTCTGTTACGTTTGAGTGATTCTTGTATGACTATTTGGTCATCCAGTGTAATTAAATATGTACTGTAGTTAGGACTGTTTTGTTTAGGTGATTTGAGGTTGGTTGAATCCCAAGTCGTAATGGACTGTACTAGATTATTTGGGTACCTAAACACGCTATGTAGAGTAGTTTGATTGAAATTAGTTTTGAACGCCTATCTCCAATCTTTCAGATTCCTGAGAGTTAATCACCAATGGTTTTCCCATAAAGTGTTTCTGTAGGCTAATTCAGTTATGAGATTTTGAGTCATGTGAGTGAGTAATGTTACTTTGAATAGTACATCGAGCAATGTCGGTAAATAATGGTGGCTTTCAAACATCAGTGGTTAGTGTTAGTTATAATGTTAGTTCTTAAGCAATTGATTTGTTTTCAATAGTGGTAAAAACAGGTCGTGTAAAGTCGGAAAATGGCCATGATTCCATGTTAAGTTAAATGGCAGAAAACCTATGCTAAGTAAGTGACTTGTTAGATTTAGTTATAAGCAATCTAATTTCATTAACATCACTAGCTATAAGCAATGATTTGTTAAGATTCGGGCATTTACTTTAATAGACATAAGCAAACAATTTATGAGTTATGTGTTGGAAATAACAAATGAAATTATATATTGAAATCAGTACCACAATAGCTTAAAATGATGTCAATGTTGAGTGCAAAAAATCAGAATCTCTGAATTGACACAAGTAAGAATTAGTTTGGCGAATTAGTCACATTCCTGTGTTAGTTGATTAAACAAGGCTGCTATGAGTCTTAAAGCCCAAATAATTCTTGCCCAAAGCCAATTTGCTGAAGGTCCTGCTTTATTTATTAAAAGTTTGTTGGATTTCATATTATGATGCAATACTTGCAATGTCGGTTCATACCAATTAATTAGGGCATTTTTCTTCCTTATTAGAGACAAAGTTATTAGAAAACCGTAGTTACTTTAGGATTGCCCTTTTAAAATAATCAGAATGAGACGAGCCTCGCCAAACAAAACACATAAATTGCGGGGCTCTCACTAAACGTATATATTAAAAGCTTAGATTTCGGGATATGCCGTTTAGGAAATTTCATGGCCTTCCCCAAAATAATAACACGTTAGTCTCTTTAGGCGCGTATTTTAATAACATTATCTCACTCGGGTGCACATTTATGTGACCCAAATCCAAATCTCAACGGATTCGAAATATGTCAATAATCACGGGTGCATTGATGTGACGTGGTTCGAGATGTGTTTTCACGACGTTGCAATTTTCATTAAAAATAATAATAAATAAAAGTGGTTAAAAGTTAAAATTTGCACATAAGTTCAACAGGTGTTAAATCAGATAAATAAGCCGAATATAACAGTTGAGCGACCGTGCTAGAACCACGGAACTCGGAAATGCCTAACACCTTCTCCCGGGTTAACAGAAATCTTTACCCGGATTTCTAGTTCGCGGACTGTAATACAGAGTCAATATTTTCCTCGATTCGGGATTCAACCAGTGACTTGGGACACCATAAATCTCTCAAGTGGTGACTCTGAATTAAATAAATAAATCCCGTTTTGATTGTCCTTTAATTGGAAAAACTCCCTCTATTACGCCCTTCACGGGGTGTAGTAGGTGAAAAATGAGGTGTGACATATATATATATATATATATTAAGAGCTAAAATATGCAGATTAAACCAAAAATATATTTACCTACTAAAAGTGATAACAAAACTCAAATATAGTCAAAAATTAGGTGCCCACAACTGCCTCTCTTTGCTTGGAAACATGAAGAGTTTTTAGGCAAAGACAAAGTGAGTCATATGACTAATTTTTGACCATATCGTTATTCAATAGAGGAAAAAAATAAAAGAGAAAGGTGCAACCAATTCCTGGTTCTGGACAACCTACATATTCCGAGTTATAAGGGAATCATGTCGTGTATAGTTCAAGGAGAATTATGGAGTGATGAATTCGAGAGTCGAGTGAGGTTCCGTCGAGATTCTGGTTCGTGGTCTTGTTATTACATCAAAATCAAAATTTAAAAAGACTAACTAAGCCTATCAGCTACGAGTTACAAGATTCCTATATATGAGTCTTCTGAAATTTGATCTTGAGTCTTGGTTAGTTGTTCATGTGGACTCTGATCTGAATCTTAATGCTTGTTAGCTGCAGGTGCTGGTTCATTCCTTTTTCTACTTCTCGAATCAAGGTAGGACTTGCAAAGCTTGTGACTTTAATAACGTCGTGAGGAGTTCAGATATTTTCTTCGCTTCTACACTTTGAGTTCACTTCTTTTTCTTCTTTTTTTCTTTTATTCTGGATTGAGACTCCTTCATTTGGTCGTCCTGAACCCTGTGTCTTGAGGTATAACATGCTCAGACACCAAAACAAACAAACAAACAAACGAACAAAATTTTTCTGCCTCAATTTTTACTAGAAAAATTTCATGAGTTATTTGTAACCAAAACTCTATACTACTTCATTATTGAAAGCAATAAAAATCAGGATTGTGTATCCCTGGGGAAAAGGAGATTAGGGAGTGGAGCCCCTATGTATAGAAAGTAAAATCAACAAGGGATTGGAAACCTTATGTTGGAAAACTCACTAGGTTATGTTGGTATCAACAAGGGAGTGAAACTTTATGTTGGAAAGTTGTCACGTTATGCTGACATCAACAAGGGAGTGGGACCCGATGTTGGAAAAGTTATCAGGTTATGCTGGCATCAACTAGGGAGTGAGGCCCTATGTTGGAAAAGTCACCAGGTTATGTTGGCATCAACTAGGGAGTAGGGCCCTATGTTGGAAAAGTTATCAGGTTATGATGGCATCAAATAGGAAATGGGACCCTATGTTGTAAAGTCATCAGGTTATGTTGGCATCAACTAGGGAGTGGGACCCTATATTGAAAAAGTAATCAGGTTATGTTGGCATCAACTAGGGAGTGGTACCCTATGTTGGAAAATCATCGGGTTATGCCGTCATCAACTAGGGATGAGACCCTATGTTGGAAAAGTCATCAGGTTGTGTTGCCATCAACTAGGGGGTGGGACCCTATGTTGGAAAAGTCATCGGATTATGCTGAAATTAACTAGGGAGTGGGACCCTATGTTGGAAAAGTCATCAGGTTATGATGGCATCAACTAGGGAGTGGGACCCTATATTGAAAAAGTTATCAGGTTGTGATGGAATCAACTAGAGAGTGAGACCCTATGTTGGAAAAGTCATCAGGTTTTGATGACATCAACTAGGGAGTGGGACCCTATGTTGGAAAAGTCATCAGGTTTTGATGACATCAACTAGGGAGTGGAGACTCTATGTTGAAAATCATCAACTAGGGAGTGGTGATCCTATGTTGGAAAATCATCAACGAGGGAGTGGTAACCCTATGTTGGCATCAGGTTATGCTGGCATCAACTAGTGAGTGGAGACCCTATGTTGGCATCAACTAGGGAGTGGTGACCCTATGTTGGCATCAACTAGGGAGTGGTGACCCTATGTTGGCATCATGTTATGCTGGCATCAACTAGGGAGTAGAGACCCTATGTTGGCATCAACTAGGGAGTGGTGACCCGATGTTGGCATCAGGTTATGCTGGTATCAATTAGGGAGTGGAGGCCCTATGGTGGCATCAACTAGGGAGTGGTGACCCTATGTTGGCATCAGGTTACGCTGGCATCACCTAGGGAGTGGGGACCCTATGTTGGAAAAAATGCAACTAGGAATTAGAGACCCTATACTATCATGACTTTGAACTTTTTCTTCTTCTTCTTCTTCTTTTTTCTTTTTTTTTATTAAAAAAATCATTTTTATCATCATTTTTTATCTTTTTAGAGAATGATTAAATGTGGGAAAGAATTTTGTAGGAGACTTTCCTTTTTGGAGTTGTTGCTGCAAAGCTATTTTTAACCCTTACGCCATTTCTTTTTGGTTGCACCTGCTTCATGCAATGATGCTTTTGGATTGCACCTGTTTCCTATTTTTCAAACAAAGAAAAATTTGTCAGTTTGAAACGGTGGTTGGTTTTGTGGCCTTGATTATTTCAACCACTTGATCTCGGCCCCTTTCATCTGCAACCGATTGTTTCTTGAATACCGATTGCATTTCTGACCGTTGGAGAAACTCTAGCTTTTCCAGACTTTGCCATGACGATTGGTCAGTGGGACTTAACCTTTTCGACTTTATTTTGCCTTTATAGGCCTTTCACTTCTGACTCTTTTTCAATTTTTAACTTCGGAGCATTGGGGAACTTTTGGCTCCTCAAACTTTTGCCTCAACAGCTAGTTGCATGGAACTTAACATTTTTCATATTTATTTTGCCTTTGTAGGACTTTCATTTTTGGCTTCTTTCTTCAAAGAATGGAAAGGACAATGAATTTAAACAAAAGGTATCCCTTTAGGGGAAAGGACAGAAGGACTTATCTTGAGTACATGCGGACTTCAATAAACATGACATGCCTTTTGGACTGGATGCATGATCTATGCAAACCGTACGACTCTTAGAAATTCATCACAACTTTTGCCTCGAAATCGAGAAACCTTACCCAGGACTGTGCCAATGTTGAAGATCCTCTTTTTGATCAGTGGTTCCCCTTGCGGGTTTTCACGAGCTAACCTTTCTCATTTCTCTTATCACATTGTAGTGCTCTTTGCGAGTTTTCTTAACAAGACACTCTCATGTTAGTTTCTCTATTTACCATCGTCTTACGGTGCCCCTGGGGGTTTTCACCGATAAAACTCTCTCATTTCATTTCTCTTATTTGATTGTATAAGATCTAAGTAATTGTATCCTCCAATGTTGAACATCTTTACTGATTGATCGGAAGAACTTGAACAGGATTTGGGGTAAAAAGAATTTGGATTGAATTACAACTTTGGAACCTTTCAGGCGAAACCATCCCCCGAACCATTATAACATCTGCCCCAGTTTCAAGTTTTGAAGGAATTTGGATTTTTTATTTTGGTGTAACTGAACCCTAGAGAGAGGCTGCCTATGTGTCCCTTCGGAATCAATTCGAACATAGTTCACGGAACATTGTTTTTAATTTTCTTTTGTTTTTCTTCTGTTTTGTTTTGTTTCTCTTTGTTTTTCCCTTCCTATTTCACTTTTTTCATTTATTCATTTCATTTTCTTTGTCTTTTCTTCCCTTTTTTTGAATCTTTCTTTTTCTTCTCTTTTTTTCATTCATTTCATTTTTCTCAATAATAACTTCCAAGTTACAAAGAGGGTAATCAAAGAATGGGAGCCGATTCAAAGGTTTGCAAATGGTTGAATATTTGGATAGTGAGAAAGAAAGTCTTCTTCATCCCAACCGGAGAACATTAACAATATATAAAGGATCCAACATAGTACCTTTTAACTGCATTTGCATTGACAGTTGTTTCTGAGATATTTTCTTCGATGTGTCCCAAGTACAATGCACTCTTTTGACAGTACTCTTGTTGCAATGTATGGACCTTTCCAATTTGGAACTAATTTTTCTTTAGCTATTCCGAGTCTTTGCTTTATTTACCTAAACTTATCTTCATTGCATTCTTATTCTTGACTCATTATTTCGAAGTCTGACAACATTTTAGGATCTGGGGAGGTTCGCAAGCATGTCGTGTTATTGAAATCTGCATTTAACATAACTAAAAAGAGAATAAGAAAAGTGAAATTAAGAAAAGAGACATTCCTAGAAAATAAAATATTAATTTTATTTGATTTTTGATTTTTTTATTTTGATTTTTTTTTTTAATTTCAAAGATAGAAGGGTTTACATCAGAAAGTAAGACAGTAAAGTAGAACATTCGGATCACAACCTAAGATAACCCCGACGTAGAAAAGATAGCAAGACTGGATACCGAGACTCCCTTCTCATGGGGAACTTTCAGGCTTGGCGACCATTTTTTGGCTTTTCTTCTGTCTCGGTAATGGCTGCGATGGCCTTTGGTGCTAGATCAAATTCTTCATCTTCACAAACCACTCCGACTACTAGCCCATTTGTGAGAGTAGACAGAGGATTGTTCATCATATTATGAGCCTCTTTGTCCCGGAGGACGATTCTTTCAACTTCAATCAAGTCTTCAACTGCCCTTTTGAGGGTCCAACAATCCTCCGTACTGTGTCCCACTGCTCCAGAGTGGTATTCACATATAGCATCAGCTCGGTGCAAGGAGGATTCGAGGTTCGGATGATTCGGGGCCACTGCTGCAATATATTTAGCCCGATTAGCTTTTGGAACAAGCTTGAATACGATTCACTAATAGGGTGAACTGATTCTTTCTGAAAGGCTCTTTTGGGCGAGGATAGTATTGGGGATCATTTGGTTGAGGATTATATGGAGCTTGCTAAGGATGAGCATTTCTGGGAAGTAAAGCTCGGTTTTGTGTATAATGTTATGGCCGCGTGTGAGGTTGCACGTTCATCATCGCATAGGAAGGCAGTGCCACGGCATAAGCAGCATCTTGAAGGGGATAATAGAGTGGTAGGACCATAGGAGGCTCATATGATTGGCTGAATGACCTGCGAGGCCCCCTCAAGCTTAAAACCATCATGGCTCCCTCTTCACTCCTATTTCTGTTCATCAAAACCTCCAAACTATTCTGAGCAGCCTGTGATGTGTCCTTAAAAGCAGCATGACTCAAGATTCACCATGTTTTTAAATTGTTTTCAACCATTTCTCTAATTTTGATAGCCTCATTGAACGGCTTACCCATAGCGGACATCATATTCTGGAAGTAGTCCGCCTCTAGGGCCTGTAGAAAGGCCGTGACCATTTCATTTTCGTCCATTGGAGGTTTTACCCTAGCAGCTTGCTCATGCCATTTGACAGCATATTCGCGAAAGCTTTCAGCGATTTTCTTTTTCAAATTGGACAAGGAGTTTTTGTCGAGTGCGACGTCCACATTATATTGGAACTGGTGGACAAAATCTCAGGCCATATCGTCCCACATATGACAATGAGTAATTTCTTGATCCGTATACCACTGAGAAGCGATCCGGTGAGGCTTTCCCCAAAATAGGCCATAGCAGCTCCTCTTTTCCACCAGCGTCTCTCATTTGGTTACAGTATCATTTCAGGTGAGCAATCGGGTCTCCATGCCCGTCGTACTTTTCAAATTTTGATATCTTTTAAGCCAACTAGCAAGTGGACATGGGGAAAGATACAGAGGTCAGAGTATGAGACACTCTTTTGGCCACTTAGACCTTGCATATTTTTCAGGCTTTGTTCTAGGCTCTTCATCTTCTGAGTCATTTCCTCTTGCTTGGGATGTTTAAGAACATTTTCTTGCTCCAATGAGAGATCATATTGTGGAGGTTGAGTGAAAGAGTACGGGGTCATATACGTTATTTCTGATTGAAGTTGTGGACCTTGAAAGGTGAACATTGGAGGCTCAATATACGGCCGTGGTAAAGTTGGTTGTGCTCTGGTGCTGTAGAGAACAATATTGGAGGTGCCCGGGAAACTGGCGCCTGGGACAAGCCACAGAAAGCATGCCAGGAACATTAGACGACACTGGAGGGTGACGGCATGAGATAAGCGGGTTGGGCACAGAGGCGTTGATAACCTCACCTGACCTGGGGATCAACTCAGGGAACCCAGGGATTGCACTTGGAGGTTCTCTACCATTAGACCAGGCGTCCCACATTTCCAATATGCGGAGACGCAACATTCTATTCTCTTCAGCAACTGCTGGTTCTGGTTATGGAATAGTCGGTGCTGGGATATCCTCGGGATTGATATGATTTGTAGATGGCTTTCAGATGCCATAGGAACCTTTCCTTTGGATCTTGTGAAGTAAGGATGTGAACCCATGTTAGTTTGAGACACTTAACAGATAGGAAATCGCATATTGGGGTGGAAAGCACCTAAACAGTCAAACGTTTCTACTATGTATTTGAACGAGTTGCATGTCTCATTCTGACCTTAACTAATCCTTTTTTCAATTTGCACCTCTTTTCTTCATTTCTGCCTCTCTCTAATCACTCTTGATTTTCATTTTGTTTCTGTCACACTTTTATTTTATGCCGCTCTTTTTTTTGTCAATTTTTCTTTCTTTTTCACTCAATTTTTTCAGTTATTTTTCACTCAATTTATTTTATGGCTATGATCGAATCCGATGGGAATTTCCTACGTATCATGACGTCGCATGAATGAGATCTTGCATAGTTCGGGAAGATCAAGAATGGAGTAAATAAACTAATACTTTTTTTACTTTTTATCTTCTAAAGAAAAATAAAAATATTTTTGGACTTCAATTTTTCAATTTTTTAGTTATGACATTTACGAAAGAAAAGAATATTTTTTTTATTCTTTAGACTTTTTGGGAAAAATACTTCATAGTAAAGGAAACCCATATTTTTATTTTGATTTTGACTGATTTTTCTTTTTATTTCTTTTTTTTCGTATAAAAGACTTCAGAAAAAAAGAAACTATTTTTTTTAGTTTAAAAATATATTTTATATTTTTTTTGAATTTTCTAAGAAAATACTTCTAAAGAAGGAACTAATTTTTTTTTTGAATTTTTATGAATTGGGGTCGGGACCGATGAGGTTTGCCTACGTATCTCACATCCGGTGAGAATAAGACCCGTGTAGTTCAGTTAGTTTTGACGGAACAGGGAAACATTGCACTTGAATATTTTGGGCTTATTTTGAAATGACCTTGTCTTTTCTTTTCTTTTCTTTCAACATCTCAATAGAGTTTTAGGATTTTTTCAAATACCTGGGTTTTTCAGAACCCGGTGAATTTTCTCTTTCCTAGCTCACTGTTTTTTTTTTTTTTACTTTCTCTTCTTTTTTTTTTCTTTTCCTATTCTAGGAGCCAGTCAACAAGCAAGCCAAAACAATGTGCAAGTAGCACGTAGAATGCATCAGGATGGTCTTTTTATTTTGGGTACACCTGTCCTAGACGGACTCAACCCCTGTGTTGAGTCCCCAAAGTCAAATGCACGTTATGCAACTAAGCGTTCTTACTAGGGATCCGGTATGAGGCTATGTTATTCTAAATTTAAAATCTGGGTGTATTATTCTAGACCTGGCTTACCCGAGCGGACAGCTCGAGCCGGGGGGGAGGGGGAGCAGCGTACTGTGAATACAGAAGCTTTGACAGCTTTGAAACTTTTTTTTGATTTTGCACCGGGTGTCCGAGTCTCTTCGAGCCCTGACTAAACCCGTGGGTGCACAGGCCCTCGGCAAGGAGTTTCCTGCAAGTGCACCACGGTTAATTGAGGTTTTACCCAGTCCGATGGCCCTCAAAAATTATTTGCCCCCAGTGGGTTTCGAACTTGAGACCTTGAAAGGGAGCAAACCCCAAGGCTCAAGTCAATTGCCACCAGGCCAACCCCTGAGGGTTAATAGCTTTGAAACTTGTCCAAACTTCGTTCTAAAATTGGGATATGACTCTAACAGAAAAGAAACCACGCGAAGCGCATGCTTCCTGGATGATTTAGAAGACTCAGAGAGAAAACGATTTCATAGCAGTTTATCAAAGCAGTAAAAAGCGACATTTAGCACATCATACTCAATACACGTAAAAATCATATAATAAATAAAAGGTCAACTATCATAGTTATTCTAAGCTCGAATTTTGTTCCCTAAACCAGAGCTTCTGGGTTTTTTTCCCCAGTAGAGTCGCCAGAGCTGTCACGCCTTCTCTTTAACTGAGGGGATATAAGCGAGTTTTTTCCAATTGAAGTGACATAAATCGAAATGGGATTATTTACTTAATTTCAGAGTCACCATTTGAAATATTTATGGTATCCCAAGTCACCGATTTATTTTTAAATCCCAAATCGAGGAAATTGACTCTTATTAATGGTCCGCGAACACAGAAGATTGGGTAAGGAATTCTGTTAATCTGGAAAAATGTGTTAGGCATTCCAGGGTTTCGTAGTTTTAGCACGGTCACTCAACTATTAATAACTGACCTAATTATCTAATTTATTACATGTTTAGAACCTTTTTGTGTATTTTTAACCTTTCAACTGCTTTGAATTATTCAACCGCTTTTAGTTTTGTTTTAATGGAATTATTTCTTGAACAAGTCACGATGTCGTACCGTTTTGGTACACGTTGCAAACCGCGCCACATGAAATGCACCCGCGATTTATGACATGTTTATTTTTATCATTAATCGAAATTACGGACGGGTCACATGAAATGCATACCTGAATTAGAGATTACGTATCGCGACCATGCCACAGGAACTGTAACCATGACCACGATAATTTATTAATCGCGCCTAAAGCAAGCAACGATGTTCATGAGTTAATTATGTTTCCTAAAATTTGAGGTTATATGAAGGTCTAAAGTTGCAAAATTTACTGGGGAAAATATACAACAATTATAGAAAAGTACGTTAGCTACATGTATGTGAAAAAAATGAGTTAATACCCTTAAACCCGCCTAAACTATACTATTTTTGTCAGTTTACTACCTAAACTATTGAGTGTCCCCAGAAACCCCCTGAACTATATCACCATTCGTATTAAAAAAACCCCACATCGCATTAGCTGTAATACGTGTGATACACGCCCTAATTAAATTATAAAATATGTCATGTGGCATGCCACGTGGGTAACTAATTTAATTAATACTAAAATCCATATAAGCGACATGGGGGTTTTTTATACGAAGGGGGGTACAGTTCAGGGAGTTTTCGGGGATACTCGATAGTTTAGGTAGGAAATTGACAAAAATGATATAGTTTAGATGGGTTTGAGGGTATTAACTCTAAAAAAAATATGACGGATTTACTTTTTACATCATAAACTCAGTAAGAAGTCATTTACCCTAACATTTGAACAACCAAAAAATACACATTGAAACATATACTAATAATAAGTAGCATCTTCAACATTTTCTTCTTCTTCAATTCGGCCTCGAGTTCCATTTTATCCTTCTGTAACCCAAGAATTATCACCTTACATTGGCCATATTATATCACATAAAATATGATGATTTGAAAGATGATTGCCCCATAGTACTTGCATCCAAAAAAACGTCTTCTTGGGTTAGCATTTGCCGTTGATGTTCTGAAAGAAGCAGGCTGCCCACAACCACAAAAGACATTAAACCTCATGACTCTTCTACAATGGGTGTTCTTCTTTCAAATTAATTTGGTTAATAATGAAGGCTGGATAAAATGCGTAAGATAAAATATAAACTCAATAAACAGAAAGATAATTTCAAATGGATTAAGATTAAAAGAGATCAAAAGGGTGAAGAAATGGAGAAGAAAGGTGAAATAATGGAGAAGATAGTGTAATTTAAAAAAAAAGGGATAAAATATAAGTTTTTAAAAAAAAGGGCTAATTAGCCGTTCTTCATGCTGTCAGGTGGGCCCCAAATCTGCTAATTTTCAAGCTTCACGCGCTTTTGAGGAAGTGATTGCAAACGAAGTGCCACATAAGCGACGGAGGGCTTTTTATATGAAGGGTGATATAGTTCACGAGGTTTTCGGGGACACTCGATAGTTTAGGTAGGAAACTGACAAAAATAGTATAGTTTAGGTGGGTTTGAGGGTATTAACTCGAAAAAAATTGGGTCGGCACATGGATAGATATGGACGCCTTTGTTTTCCTTTTGGGCTTCTGGCAGCACTTAACTTTCGATCACGACACTCTATCATGTCCCCATTATTGTAACAAGCTATAATCTTAAAGGGCAATTCCTATATCACAGTACGAATTAATCTATCTTCCATATTCACAAACTAATATATATAAAGTTTTGTAATTTTTTTTGCATTTCAACTAACAAATAAAAAGAAGAAACCAAATCATGAACATGTAAAGCATTTTCTAACAAATATGCAGGATATCCCAAAACATAAAATGACAAGAAGGCAATATTTCAAACCAGAGAGTAAATCAGAACATACAAAACACATTAATGTGGCCACGTTTATCCAAGATTGACATGAGCTAGTACAAGATGAAGCAAAATGAAGATTCAAATATAAAAGTTTTAAACAAACGGACCTTAGTTAAGCAAGGAGTGATTTTAACAATCGACGGACCATGGAAATGACACTAAACCGAAGCTCCTGCAGACTCGATTGACCTCGTTCGACCATGGATTTTAGTTGTGTTTAAGCTGATTTTTGGGGTTGGTTTTGGGGTTGTTTTAGGCAGATTTTGGAGGTGCTTTGCATGGTGTTTTACACTCGCATTTTTGCCGGAAATTTGGTTGTTTTGAGGTTGTTTTGCTGCTGATTTTCGCTGGGTGATTGGGGCTATTTTTCAGCTCATGGTTGCTGGGTTTGGGGAGTGTTTTTCAGCTCATTTTTTGGGCTGAGGAGGGCACATTTTCGGACTACTTTTGCTGGGTTTTTGAACTGGCTTTTACGGTATTTTATGGTAGAAAACGGGGGTTGGTTTGGGGTGATTTTAGGTGGTGTTTGGTGGCTCGTTTTCGGGGGTGCTTGTGTGGCTATTTTGGTAGCGAAAATGGCACAAGGAAGAAGCTTAACATTGGCATTTCATGGCTGCATTTTCACGAGTTTGGTGCAGAAGTTACATGGCTTCTATTGTGAGCTCACAGCAGATAAAAGGAAAAATGAAGTTACAGAGGAGAAGAAAAGTTCTTTTTCTTTGTGTGGCTGCTCCTCTATATTCTTGCTCGTCCGATTGTGTGTGAATGTCGAGTGAAGAAGAAGAAGGGCGCAGTTACTGCCTCTCTTTTTTGTGTGTTTAGGTTAAAAGAAAGTCAAAATACCTTGAACCACCCCTAAACTTAGTTCAGATTATTAGTATGCTCACTGAATTATGTCTGGTCTTAATTACCCCCTCAACTTGATCTTTTGAGAGTCATTACCCCCTAGATGCTGATGTGACAAAAAGTGTAGGTGCACTCACCTGCCACGTGGATTTTTCTGTCTACGTGGCATTTTTTTGAAAAATAATTTTTTTTTAACCTTATTAAGAATATTACTTTTTAGATAAATTTTTTCGAATACAATCTATAATAAAACTTGGATAGAACTACATTATTTAGGATAAATATTTTTATTTGGCCAAAAATAATAAAATTTTAATTAATCTTTTTTTTTGAATTTGACCTGAAAATAAATATTTATACAATTAAAATAAATAATCAAGGCATCTAAAAAGTTATAAAAAATATATAGTTTGTTAATTATTTTGGCTATAATTTTTTATATAACGCTAAATTACGGTGCTCTAATTTTTTATTTTTTTATGATTTTAATAAAAAAGTAAAAATACATAGTTGAAATAAATAGTCATTGTATCAAAAGAAGAAATAAAAAGAGCATACAATTGCACTTGTAATTTATTGTAATTGTACACTCTTTTTATTTTTTCTTTTAATGCAATGAGTATTTATTTTAACTATATATTTTTTAATAACTTTTTAGATGCCTTGACTATTTATTTTGATTGTTTAAATCTTTATTTTCAGGTGAAATTCAAAAAAAGATTAACTAAAACTTTATTATTATTGGCCAAATAAAAATATTGAGCCTAAATAATGCAGTTCTATCCAAGTTTTATTATAAATTGTATTCGAAAAAATGTATCTAAAAAGTAGTATTTTTAAAAAGGTAAAAAAAATTATTTTTAAAAAAATGTCACATAGGCAGAAAAATTCACGTGGCGGGTGAGTGCACCCATACTTTTTGCCGCATCAGCGTCAAGAGGGTAATGACTCTCAAAGGCCAAGTTGAGGGGGGTAATTAAGATCGGACATAGTTCAGGGAGGATACTAATAATCTGAGCCAAGTTTATGGGTGATTTAAAGTTTATCGAATTAGGAGGTCCCTAGCCGGAGTTATGGATTTTTGTTAAAAATTGAAATCTGAAAAATTATTGTTTTTAAAGAAAAGTATTCATGTTTGATCTTGTTGGTATCAGGTCCATATTTTGGTTCCATAGCCCGGTATGGGTACAGTAATATTTAAGATATGACTGTGAAATTTGGTGAGAAACAAAGTTGGTTTGACATGATTCGGACGTCCGGTTGTGAAAATAGGAATTTCAAAGTGTTCTTGAGAATTTCATTTGATTTGGTACTAAATTCATGGTTTAAGTGTTATTTTGGTGATTTGATCGCACGAGAAAGTTCGTATGATGTTTTTAGGCTCGTGTGCATGTTTGTTTGTAGTCCCGAGGGCTCGAGTGAGTTTCAAACAGGCTACAGTGTGACTTGAACTTGGAAAAATTTGTTGGTGTGACTGAGGTTGTTGCATGCCTCTGATCTCGCAATTGCTAGACCAGGCATCGCAATTGCGACCTCTAAGAGGTTGGCATTTGCGAGCTCCTCATCAAAAATATGAAGAGAAATTGTGCCATACAGTCTTCGCAATTGCAAAGAATTCTTCGTATTTGCGAAGTAAAGCTAGGAGGAGCAGTGATCGCAAATGCAATCATTTTGTCGCATTTGCGGAGATTATTGCGAACTTATATTCGCAATTGTGAAGGCAGAAAAGATATGAAAGACCTCGCATTTGCGATGGTCCCTTCGCATTTGCGAGCTTCACAGTTGTGAAGCTCAAGTCGCAAATGCGACATCTGCAACTGATGAAAAGAGACTTAGACGAGATTTTTCATTCATTCTTCAAATTTTCAAAACTTAAAAAACAAGAACCGATTTTCCAAAGACCATTTCTTCCCCAAAACATTGATAGGTGATTCTAACTCATTTTCTTTCAATCTTTCATTATATTTCACACATCTTTTACCTAAAATCTAAAGTTTTCATGATGGAATTGGGAATTTTTGCGTAGAATTAGGGATTTGATAAATTGGGGATTTAGACCTCAAATTGAGGTCAGATTCCAAAACCAATTATATATCAGGGCTCAGGGGTGAATGGGTAATCGTGTTTTGGTCCGAATTTTGGGTTTGGACCAAGCGGGTCGGGGTGTTGACTTTTGTTGACTTTTTCAATAATGGCCTAAATTGAATTCTTATCGATCGTGGGTGATTCCTAAGGCTTATTTTGAAATGTTTGGTTGGTAATTTGCTAGATAATGTTGGTTCGGAGGCGTGTTTGAAAAGCAAAGCTATGACTGAGCTTTGAGTGGCCTTTGGAGCGAGATAAGTGTTGTGTCTAACCTTGACTTGAGGGAACTAGAAACCTTCAGACTTTGTGTTTATGTGAATTCCATGTGAGCAGTATATATGCAAGGTGGCGAGTGCTTACACGCCGCCGAATTATCTGTTTTCCCTAATTTATCACTTTTCCTTAATTATTTTCCCTATTATCTTAATTGTTACATGCTCTAAATGCTTTCCATGCTTAATTGCTACGTGTTAATTAATATTTTCTTCTCTTAACCATGCTAACTCTTTCATAGTTCCCCTAATTAATCCCTGCTATTTGTTTAATTTGACTTGTTTGTACCTTGTATATGTAAATTGCTAGTTTGGTCTCGTTGTGTAGTATTATTTGTGTAGATTCTATATTGAACAAGGTTACTTTTCTTGGTTTAGTTTGGCATTTATTTGTCGTAAAGGCCTTGTAATTTAGCATGTTGATTTTACTGTGTACATTGACTGTTTGACAATGATATGGTGGGATCGAGTAGCACGCCACAACGGGTGTAATAAGGGAGAATTGATATGGTGGAATAAAAGTAAATATATATGTACGGTGGGATCGGGTTGCACGCCGCAATAGGTGAAATAAGGGGGGATTGATATTATGAAATAAGGGTGAATTATGATATTGATATTGATATATGGTGGGATCGGATTGCGCGTCACAACAAACATATATATTATTTACTGTTATCGATATTGTTAGGGATGATTATGTGTTGTCTGGTAGGAACGGGTTGCGCGCCGCAACAACCTATATATTTTTATTTCTTGAGCTGCGTTATTTTTCGGTATTTTTATTTCACCTGGTAGAGATTGGAAATTTTGGGCGACACTGGTTTATTTTCGAGGTTGTGGTTATCATTTCCTATTGGCTGTTTAATTTTGTATCATATTTCAATTATTCTGTCATTATTATAAATTTTGTACAGGTTTTAGCGTATGTGACCTGCCTTAGCCTCGTCACTATTTCATCGAGGTTAGGCTCCGCACTTACCAGTACTTATATTTCACTCTACACACTGTGTAAATTTTGGAGACGATCCCAGCGGTGGTTACTAGAGAGCTCATATCGAATATTTGCGGAGACTTGAGGTACGACTATTCAGCGCCCGCAGCTCCTGGAGTCCCCAACCCTTTTCCTTTTAGTTGTACAACTTCATTCAGACAACTTTGTACTTATTTCAAACGCTATGTGTATTACTTTAGAAGCTCGTGCACTTGTGATACCAGGTTCAGGAAATTGTAGTAGACGTTGGTTGTTTAGCTTCCGCATTTGTTCTTAGAACATATCTGTTATTTCAGTTCATTAATAAAATTATAATTTAAGCTGCTAAAAGAAGTAAATTGTTCTAATGTTGGCTTGCTTAGCAAGTGAAATGTTAGGCGTCATCACGATCCCGACTGTGGAAATTCTGAGTTGTGACAAGTTGGTATCAGAATACTAGGTTACATAGGTCTCACGAGTCACGAGCAAATTTAGTAAAGTATGGAGGATCGGTGCGGAGACGTTTGTACTTATCTTCCAGAGGCTATGGAGTTAAGAACTGTTTCACTTCTATTATTCTCTATTGTGCGATTTTATTCTATCAGCGTTGATTGAACTCTTCTATTTTATTCTCTCGTATATGGCAAGGACACACACCGTATCTTCAGCTGAGCATCAACCAAATCCCTAGTGGCAGCTCCTACGAGGGGTAGATGTTGATTCCGAGGCCATGCCAGAGGTTGAGGCTGAGGCAGAGGTAGGGCTCATCCTAGAGCTCAAGCAGCAACACCAGTAGTGGAGCCTCAAGTAGATTTTAGTTATCAAGTTCCAACCCAGATTGTTCCTGGCGGACAAGCTCCCCGAGGGGTTCATAGCCATCCTAATGCTTCAGGGTGGTTTGGTCCGTCTAGTGGGCCTTATGGAGAGTTTTGCTCAAACTGGCACATTTCCTGTGGCACCCACTGTCTCTTAGGCTGGGAGAGGATTCCAGACTCCTGCTGCTCACACTCCGGAGCAGATGGCTCCCCAGTTTTAAACTCCAGCAGCTCAGACAGTTGGGGTAGTTCCGTCGGGTGTCGCAGCACATACCAATGATGGATCAGCTATGTCTTCTAAGGCCTTGTAGTGATTCTATAGGTTTATCGAGTTTTTCCCAGTTCATTTCAGCGGTGCATCTTCAGAGAATCCCTAGGACTATCTAGACAGTTATCATGAGGTGTTACGAACATGGGGATCATAGAGACCAATTGGGTTGACTTTGCTGCATTTCATTTGTCGGGTTCCGCTAAGAAATGGTAGAGGGATTATATGTTGAGCAGACCAGATGGGTCACATGCTCTCACTTGGGACCAGTTCTCTTAGTTATTTTTTGAGAAGTTCCTTCCTATCACTTAGATAGAGGATTTTAGAAGTAGTTCGAGCGTCTATAGTAGGGTTCTTTGACTGTCACTCAGTACGAGACTCAATTTGTGGATCTGGCCTGTCATGCTATTCTTCTGCTTCCTACAGAGAGATAGGGAGAGAGAGAGAGAGAGGGAGGGAGAGAGGGTGGGGAGGTTTATTGAGGGACTTGCTCAGCCTATCAGATTGCAGATGGATAAGGAGACGAGGAGTGAGATTTCCTTTCAGGCAGTTGCCAATGTTGCCAGGCGAGTCGAGATTTTCCTAGCTTAGGGGAGTGGTCAGGGATCTGACACGAGACCTTGTCATTCAGGTGGTTTTAGTAGTGCCTCTTCTGGAGGTAGGGGTACTTTTGGTAGGGGCCATCTTTCCAGGACATATCATTCAGCGCTTCAAACATCCCACGGTGCTTTAGGGAGTCTTGGTAATTATGTGCCTTATTCTGGGCAGCCAGCCTACAGTGCACCGCTAACTCCTATCAGTGCACCTCCTATTTAGAGTTAGTACCGTGGTCATCCGCCCCATCTAGGTCAGTATCAGTTTCAGCAGCCACATCATTAGAATGAATGTTTTGAGTGTGGTGGTTTTGGGCATATCAGGAGGACTTTACCGAAATTGTTGGACGATGCGCCATAACAGAGTTCTTGTGCCATGATTGCGGCATCGGTTACATTACCGCCCGTTCAGCCAGCTAGAAGTATGGATAAGGTAGCCAGAGGTAGAGTTCAGGCTGCTAGAGGTGGAGGTCAAGAGGATAGAGGTGGAGGCCAGGCCGCTAGAAGTGGAGGCCAGCCAGCAGGAGTCATCCTAGAGATATGGTTTAGAGTGGTGGGGCCCAGCCTCGATGTTATGCTTTTCCGAATAGACCAGAGGCCGAGTCATCTGACTTTGTTATCATAGATACAGTTTCAGTTTACAGTAGATATGTCTCAGTTCTATTTGACTCAGGTTCTACTTATTCATACGTTTCATCCTATTTTGCTTCATATTTGGTTATGCCTCGTGATTCTTTGAGTGATCTGATGTATATGTCTACACCTGTGAGAGATTCTATTATTGTATATCGTGTCTATCATTCCTATCTATCGTTCGTGTGTGGTTACGATTAGATGTCTTGAGACTCATGTAGATCTCCTACTTCTCGATATGGTCAATTTTGATGTCATTCTGGGGATGGATTGGATGTCACCTTATCATGTTATATTATATTGTCATGCCAAGATGGTGACCTTAGCCTTTCCGGGGTTGCCTCGATTGGAGTGGAGAGGGACTCTATGCCATTTTACCAGCAGGCTTATCTCGTACGTGAAGGCTCGACATATGGTCGAGAATCCTCCTATGGATTCTGTGCCCGTTATTTGTGAGTATTTAGAGGTGTTTCCTGCAGACATGCCGAGGATGCCACCCGATAGATATATTGACTTATGTATTGATTTGGCTCCCGGCACTCGGCCTATTTCTATTCCTTCATACCGTATAGCCCCGCCAGAGTTAAAAGAATTGAAAGAGCAGTTGCAAGATTTGCTTGATAAGGGCTTTATTAGACCTAGTGTCTCGCCTTGGGGTGCGCCTGTATTGTTTGTTAAGAAGAAGGATGGATAGATGAGGATGTGCATAGATTATCAGCAGTTGAACAAAGTCACCATCAAGAACAAGTATCCATTGCCGAGGATTGATGACTTATTTGATCTGCTTCAGGGTGACAAAGTGTTTTCAAAGATTGATTTGAGGTCTGGCTACCATCAGTTGAGGATTAGGGCATCTGATGTCCCTAAGATAGTTTTTTGGTTTCGCTATGGGCATTATGAGTTTCTAGTGATGTTATTTGTGCTAATAAATGCCCCAGTAACATTCATGGATTTGATGAACCGGGTGTTCAAGCCCTATCTGGATTCCTTCGTGATTGTTTTTTTATGATACCTTGATCTACTCCCGCAGCCAAGAGGAATATGAGCAGCATCTTCAGATCTTTCTTCAGACTCTGAGAGACATCCAGTTATATGATAAGTTTTTAAAATGCAAGTTTTGGTTAAGCTCATTCACATTCTTGGGGCATGTTGTGTCGGTAGAGGTATTCAAGTGGATCCTAAGAAGATTGAGGAAGTCAGGAACTGGCCTAGACCCACATCAACTATAGAGATCCGGAGTTTCTTGGGATTGGCGGGTTATTACCGTCGATTTATGGAAGGGTTTTCATCTATAGCAGCCCCATTGACACGGTTAACCTAGAAGGGTGCCATGTCCAGATGGTCGGACGAGTGTGAGACAAGCTTTTAGAAACTCAAAACTGTTTTGACTACGTCGCCACTCTTGGTGTTTCCCACATGATCGGGTCCTTATACAATATATTGTGATGCATCTCGTATTGGACTTGGTGCGTCATTAATGCATGGTGGCAGGGTTATTGTATATTTTTCACGACAGCTGAAGGTTCACGAGAAGAATTACCTTGTTCACGACTTAGAGTTGATAGCCATTGTTCATGCGCTGAAGATTTGGAAGCACTATCTTTATGGCGTGTCTTGTGAGGTGTTCACGGATCATCGGAGTTTGCAGTATTTGTTCAAGCAAAAGGAGCTCAATTTGAGGTAGAAGAGGTGGTTAGAGCTATTGAAAGACTATGATATCACCATCTTGTATCATCCCGGGAAGGCCAATATGGCGGCCGATGCTTTGAGTAGGAAGCTAGCTCGTGTAGGAAGCTTTGCGTACATTCCAGTTGATGAGAGACCGCTTGCATTAGATGTTTAGGCTATGGACAATCAGTTTATGAGGTTGGATATTTCTGAGCCGAGTCGTGTTCTAACTTGTACGGTCGCTCAGTCTTTATTGTTTGAGTGTATCAGGGAGCAACAACATGATGAACCTTATTTGCTTGTCCTTAGGGACACAGTGCGTCACAGAGATGCCAAGCAGGTTACTGTCAGAGATGATGAGGTTTTGAGGATTCAGGGTCGTGTTTGTATGCCTAATGTGGATAGACTTCGTGAGTTGATTCTAGAGGAGGCCCACAGTTCCCGGTATTCTATTTATCCGGGCGCCGCCAAGATGTATCAAAGCTTGCGACAACATTATTGGTGGAGGAGGATGAAGAAAGATATAGTTTCATATGTGGCCCAGTGTCTAAATTGTCAGCAAGTAAAAGTATGAGCATGTGAGACATGGTGGTTTGCTTTAGAAGACAGAGATTCCTGAGTGGAAGTGGGAGCGTATCACTATAGATTTAGTTGTTGGACTCCCACAGACTAAAAGGAAGTTTGATGCAGTTTGGGTCATTTTGGATAGATTGACCAAGTCAATGCATTTTATTCATGTGGCATTTACCTATTCTTCAAGGCAGTTGGCATAGATTTATATCCTTGAGATTGTTCGTCTTCACGGTATGCCCATGTTTATCATTTCCGATCGAGGTACGCAGTTCACCTCACATTTTTGGAAGGCAGTACAACGTGAGTTGGGCACGCATGTTGAGTTGATCAAAACATTTCATCCTAAGATTGACGGATAGTCCGAGCGCATTATTTAGATATTGGAGGATATGCTCTGTGCGTGTGTTATTGACTTCAGAGGCTCTTGGGATCAGTTCTTTCCACTTGCGGAGTTTGCTAACAACAAAAGTTATCAGTCGATTATCCAGATAGCTCCCTATGAGGCTTTATATGGCAGACGATGTCGATCACCGATCGGATGGTTTGAGCTGGGGGAGGCTCGCTTATTGGGTATAGATTTAGTAGAAGATGCCTTGGATAAGGTTAAGATCATTCAGGATAGATTTCCCGCAGCTCAGTCCAGGCAGAAGAGTTATGCCGATCGTAAGGTCTGTGATGTTGCATTCATGGTCACAGAGAGAGTGTTGCTCCGTGTATCACCCATCAAGCTTGTAATGATATTTGGAAAGAAGGGCAAGTTGAGCCCTAGGCGCTTCGGGCCTTTTGAGATTCTCCAGAGAGTGGGTGATGTGGCTTACAAGCTCTCATTGCCGCCCAGTTTATCAGTAGTTCATCCGGTATCCCACGTGTCCATGCTCCGGAAGTATCACAACAATCCATCCCATGTGTTAGATTTCAGCACTGTCCAGTTGGACACGGATTTGACCTACGAGGAGGAGCCGATAGCTATTCTAGACCAGCAGGTTTGTTAGTTGAGGTTGAAGAGTTATCCTTTAGTTCGAGTGCAGTGGAGAGGTCAGTATGTTCAGGCAGCTACCTAGGAGTCCGATTCGGATATGCGGAGTAGATATCCCCACCTTTTTTCCAACTCATGTACTTTTCTATGTCCGTTCGAGGACGAACGATTGTTTTAGAAGTGAAGAATGTGATGACCCGGTAGATCATCTTATGATTTAAAACCAAATTATGTGTTTCGAGGCCTTTAAAACCTCATTTTATCCTCCTCGATTTACGCGCGCAATCCGAGCGTGTTTCCAAAAAGGTGTTGTGTTGAAAGTTGATAAAAATAAGGATTTTTGCTTAAAACTTCATTTGAGTTGAATTCATTTAACATATTTGATAAATGGGCCCGAATTCATGTTTTGAGTCCTAGTGGGTCCGTATCAAAATATAGGACCTAGACGTATGCCCGGAATCAGATTAGGAAGTCCCTAGCTCGAGTTATGAATTTTTGTTTAAAATTGAAATTTGAAAAATTATTGGTTTTTAAGAAAAGTATTGATGTTTGATCTTGTTGGTATCCAGTCTGAATTTTAGTTTTGGAGCGCGGTACAGGTTCAATATAATATTTAAGACATGTTTGTGAAATTTGGTGATAAACGGAGTTGGTTTAACGTGATTCGGACGTCCGGTTGTGAAAATAGGAATATTAAAGTGTTCTTCAGATTTTCATTTGATTTGGTGCTAAATTCGTGGTTTTAAGTGTTGTTTTGGTGATTTTATCACATGAGCAAGTTTGTATGATATTTTTATGCTCGTGTGCATGTTTGGTTTGGAGCCCCGATGGCTCGAGTGAGTTTCGGATAGGCTACAAAGTGATTTGAACTTGGAAAAATTTGCTGGTGTAACTGAGGCTGTTGCAGGCCTCTGATCTCGCAAATTGCGAGATCAGGCATCGCAATTGCGACCTCTGAGGGGTTGGCATTTGTGAGCTTCTCATCGCAAATGTGAAGAGAAGCTAGTCCATACAATCTTCGCAATTGCGAAGAATTCTTCGCATTTGCGAAGTAAATCTGGGAGGGGCAGTGATCGCAAATGCGATCATTTTGCCGCATTTACGGAGATTCAAGTTCACAATTGCAAACTTATCTTCGCAATTGCGAAGATAGCAGAGATGTGAAGGACCTCACATTTGCGATGGTCCTACGCAACATCTGCAGCTGATGAAAAGGGACTTAGATGAGATCTTTCATTCATTCTTCAAATTTCAAAACCTAAAACACAAGAGGCGGTTTCCGAAAGACCATTTATTCCCTAAAATATTGGTAGGTGATTCTAACTCATTTTCTTTCAATCTTTCATTACATTTCACAAATCTTCAACCTAAAATCTAAAGTTTTATGGTGGAATTGGTAATTTTTGTGTTGAAATTAGGGATTTGATAAATTGGGGTTTTAGACCTCAAATTGAGGTCAGATTCCAAAATCAATTACATATCCGGGCTGGGGGTGAATGGGTAATCGATTTTGGTCTGAATATTGGATTTGGACCAAACAGTCCCGGGTGTTGACTTTTGTTAATTTTTTCAATAATGGCCTAAATTGAATTCTTATTGATCGTGGGTGATTCCTAAAGCTTATTTTGAAACGTTTGGTTGGTAATTTGCTAGATATTATTGGTTCGGAGGTGTGTTTGAAAGGCAAAGTTGTGATTGAGCTTTGAGTGGCCTTTGGAGCGAGGTGATTGTTGTGTCTAACCTTAACTTGAGAGAATTAGGAACTCTCTGACTTCGCGTTATGTGAATTCCATGTGAGCAGCGTATATGCAAGGTGACGAGTGCTTATATGCCGCTGAATTATCTGGTTTCCCTGATTTATTGCTTTTCCTTAATTGTGTTCCCTCCTATATTAATTGCTACATGCTCTAAATGCTTTCCATGCTTAATTGCTTCATGTTAATCAATAATTTCTTCTGTTAACCACGTTAGCTTTTTTCATAATTCCCCTAATCCCTGCTATGTGCTTAATTTGGCTTGTTTGTACCTTCTATCTGTAAATTGTTGGTTTGGTCTCTCCCTTTGTAGTATTATTTGTGTGGATTCTATATTGAAAAGGGTTACTTTTCTTGGTTCAATTTGGTATTTATTTATTGTAAAGGCCTTGTGATTTAGCCTATTGATTTGATTGTGTACATTAACTGTTTGGCACTAATATAGTAGGATCGGATTGCACGCCGCAACAGATATAATAAAGGAGGAATTATATGGTGGAATAAGAGTGAATACATATGTACGGTGGGATCGGTTTACACGGCACAACATGTGGAATAAGGGTGGATTGATATGGTAAAATAAGGGTGAATTATGATACTGATATGGATATATGGTGGAATCGGGTTGAGCGCCACAACAAACATATATATATATATATATATATATATATATATATATATATATATATATATATATAAATAAATAAAATTTACTGTTATTGATATTGTTATGGTGGAATAAGAGCGGATTATGTGTTGTCTGGTGGGATCGGGTTACGCACCGTAACAACCTATATATTTCTATTTCTTGAGTTGCTATTTTCCGATATTTTTATTTGAGATAATAGAGATTGAAAATTTTGGACGACACTGATTTATTTTCGAGGTTGTGGTTATCATTTCTTGTTGGCTATTTAATTATGTACCGTTTTTTAATTATTTTGTCATTATTATGGATTGCGTACATATTTTAGCTTAGGTGACCCGCCTTAGCCTTGTCACTAATTCGTCGAGGTTACAGTCGGCACTTATCAGTACATGGGGTCTGTTGTACTAATACTACACTCTACACACTGTGTAAATTTTGGAGACCGTCCTAGCGGCGGTTACTAGCGAGCTCGGATCGGGCATTTGCGGAGACTTGAGGTACGGCTATTTTGTTCTCACAGCTCTTGGAGTCCCTATCCTCTTTACTTTTAGTTGTACAACTTCATTCAGACAACTTTGTACTTATTTTAAACCTTTGTGTGTATTACTTTAGAAGTTCGTGCACTTGTGACACCAGGTTCAGGGATTTGTTGTAGACGTTGGCTGCTTCCGCATATGTACTTAGAACATATATGTTATTTTAGTTCATTATTAATGTTATCATTTAAGAGGCTAAAAGAAGTAAAATTTTCTTGAAAGGCCCCTAAAATTTTTTCCGAGTAATTTAAGATTTTATCGTGCCAAGGTAGGCTAAATTATTTTATCTCGTGTGCAAATAAGGATTTATGATATTATGGATATCAATTGGATATGTTAATAAGTGTATAAGTCTTATTATAAGTGAATTGGGGTCTAAGGAGAGGCCTAAGTCTAAGCCAAGTTAGAAAAATTCATATTAGACAAAAGTTATAAATGAGTGCGCACAAGGCGTCACTTTGGACGATTATATCTCCAGTTATATATGGAGTTGTGTTATCAACAACCTATCAAATTAAAGCTCTTTAAGTCTAGTTTCCAACGCAACAAACCGTTCGTCATTTGGAGGTGTATACAGAAAGTTATGGCCATTTTTGTGTCCCTTCCGTCGCCAGCAACCAAGGTAGCGCCGGGCGCTAGCCGTGGTGCCAGGAATTTTGAGCTACTGGTTTCAGCGCCACAGGCAGCGCCTGAGGCGCCCAAAATAGCCTTATATCCTCATTTCGGGATTCATTTCCCCATTTTATTTTGGACGAACTTTGAGGGTTTTCTTCCATTCTCTCAAGACCTTCAACTCCTCCCATATCCAAGGTAAGGTTTTTGGAGTATTTTAAGTTGGTTACTACTCCTAACCACTTTTAAATCCTTAGATCTTCCTTCAAATCCCTAAATTGACCAAGAACATTTCAAGTGGGAATTCTCAAGATTCTTACTACAAGAGATATGTCTATCATCTCTTACTACTCTATGGTGATTATTTATGTATGACATGTACACTAGAACTCTTGGGATGGTGATTGGAAGCCATAGGTGCCTAACCTAGGTTGTGTTGGTATTGTAGAGATTAGAAGATGGGTTATTGAGGTATGATTCTTGGGGTAATAGTATTATGTATACATGCTTGTACAATTTAGGTTTGTGGGAAGATTGTTAAACATAAATAAGTAAAGATTGGGTTAGGAAATGAAAGAAATCTTGTAAAAGATATTTGAATTCAAGATGCTCAACTAGTGTTTGATAAAATGCTCAAATGAGCTAGAATTATGAATATCTTCCTAATTTGTGTTCA
>MU789726.1:0-18586 GCA_026770625.1 Nicotiana glauca
AGGCCATCTCCAGTGTGCAAACGGCTAAGGCCATCTCCAATGTGTAAACGGCTAAGGCCATCTCCAGTGTGCAAAAGGCTAAGGCCATCTCCAATGTGTAAATGGCTTAGGCCATCTCCAGTGTGCAAACGGCTAAGGCCATCTCCAGTGTGCAAACGGCTAAGGCCATCTCCAATGTGTAAACGGCTAAGGCCATCTCCAATGTGCAAACGGCTAAGGCCATCTCTAATGTGTAAACAGCTAAGGCCATCACCGCCAATAGTCGACCCAGCTCGACTACGACAAGCAAGTAATTCGACGACAGTCAAAGTTACGTATACGGCTAAGGCCATCGACATTATTATGGCCAAGGCCATTACCATCAATCGTCGACCCAGCTCGACCACGACAAGCAAGTAATTCGACGACAGTCGAAGTTACGTATATGGCTAAGGCCATCGACATTATTATGGCCAAGGCCATCACCATCAATCGTCGACCCAGCTCGACCACGACAAGCAAGTAATTCGACGACAGTCGAAGTTACGTATATGGCTAAGCCCATTGACATTATTATGGCCAAGGCCATCACCGCCAATCGTCGACCCAGCTCGACTACGAAAAGCAAGTAATTCGACGACAGTCGAAGTTACATATACAGCTAAGGCCATCGGCATTATTATGGCCAAGGCCATCACCGCCATTCGTCGACCCAGCTCGACTACGACAAGTAAGTAATTCGATGACAATCGAAGTTACGTATACGGCTAAGGCCATCGACATTATTATGGCCAAGGCCACCACCGCCAATCGTCGACCCAGCTCGACTATGACAAGCAAGTAATTCGACAACAGTCGAAGTTACGTATACGACTAAGGCCATCGCCATTATTGTGGCCAAGGCCATCACCGCCAATCGTCGACCCAACTAGACTACGACAAGCAAGTAATTCGATGAAAGTCGAAGTTACGTATACGGCTAAGGCCATCGACATTATTATAGCTAAGGCCATCATCGTCAATCGTCGACCCAGCTCGACCACGACAAACAAGTAATTTGACGACAGTCGAAGTTATGTATATGACTAAGGCCATCTACATTATTACGGCCAAGGCCATCACCGTCGATCATCGACCCAGCTCGACCACGACAAGCAAGTAATTCGACGACAGTCGAAGTTACGTATATGACTAAGGCCATCCATTATTATGGACAAGGCCATCACCGCCAATCGTCGACCCAGCTCGACTACGACAAGCAAGTAATTCGACGACAGTCGAAGTTACGTATACGGCTAAGGCCATCAACATTATTTTGGCCAAGGCCATCACTGTCAATCGTCGACCCAGCTCGACTACGGCAAGCATGTAATGCAATGACAATCGAAGTTACGTATATGGCTAAGGCCATCGACACTATTTTGGCCAAGGCCACCGTCATCGATTGTCGACCTAGTTCGACTACGACAAGTAAGTAATTCGAAGGCGGTCATAATTACATATATGGCTAAGTCCATCGACTTCATTTTGGCTAAGGCCACCAACATTAAAACGTCGACCTAGCTTGACCACGGAGGACAGCACTTCAACAACGGTTGAAGCTACACCCCATAGGCTAAGGCCATCGCCAACAGTCGCCAACCTTGTTCGACTACGACAAAAGGCACTTAAACAATAATTGAAGTGATGTCATCATTAGCTAAAGCCACCTCTATTTAGCATCGAAGCCGCATCCTATTGGCGGATAGCATAGACAACGTTCAAAAAACACAATGAAAATCCTACAAGTAAGCGAGCACCCGCTCTACGGAGACGAGGTACCGAAAATAAAAGATACAAAAGGAAAGGAATGGCAGCAAAATGACGACTTTCATTATCATCCAAAAAATGCATGTACACCCGACCTTACAAAAGGTCCCATTATATTCCAAAATACAACAAAACAAAAAATATATACAAGTCCTAAGGGGCTTCACCGCTTCGCCCGTTACCCCCTGCGTGACCGCCATTCTGCTCATTGTCCCCCGTCTGACCGCCATCTTGTCCATCACCACCCCCGGGTTGGTAAGTTGCAAAGATCCAAGAGCCGGATTCTAGATGGTTGACGTCTTCGGAGTTATAGCCCGCCCGGTCTGGGGAGTCAGAACTATACCCACAGGTTTCGCGGGCGGCTACGCGTCGTTGCTCCTGAACCTCCGCCTCAGTGGCTCGACCCGCAGCCAAGTACTCCTCGAGTATGACTAATCTGGCCTCGGCGTATACCCACATCTCATGTGCCTCACGATGCACATCCTCATCAGACCTTGGCGGAGCAGTCCGCTTAAGGACTTCAATCTCAGCCGCCCTGGCATTGAGTTCGGCGGTCAAGGCAGCGTCCTCTGTCTGCAAATCAGCATCTTCTGCCGCTACCCCACGGCTAACCTCCAACTCCTCTTCCTTCGACTGAAGAAGAGTCTCCAGCTCAATGTTCCAAGCCAGGGCAGTCATCAGCATCTCATCGACCTTCTCCAGCTCGACCACCCTCCATTTTAGTTGAGCCTCCGACTGTTCAAGGCCCTCACGGAACACCCGAAACTCCGGGTCCTGTTTAAATAGATCCACCAACGCCTGATGCTTGGCACGGCACCGTTGGTACTTCTTCGCCATCTTGTTGAAAGTGGCCGCCTTCTTTTGCGCACGCCGCCTCCTCTCCACCTCCAAAATAAGAGTCTAAAAAGGAAAGGAAAAAGAGGAAAGGCAAGTCAGTACGCATCAAAGTTAGCCTTACGGCACACAAAGAAAAATAAAATCTACCTGCAAGGCCGCGCCAGCGACCCTCCGGGACAGACCCCCGTCACTAACATCCTTCAGCATTTCACGCTCAGCAGTCACACATAGCAGGGTCATATCCATTGCGGCCTGCTCACTGTGTTGTAACAGATTATACCCTCCTAGGATCATAATTCGGCGGTTGGACCTACCCGCCGTCATCTCCACATGGGCTGGAACCCTCGCTAACCCATCTGCATCTCCATGGGCGGTCTCAGGGTCCGTCCCATCGGCATCATCACCCACTTCTCCAATAGCAGTCGACGAACCGCTCTCCGGAACACGGGCAGGGCTGGCATCGGCGGCAACTCTCCTTTGGGGAGCAGACCTCCCCGAACGGATAGCATCGGCCATAAAAACCGGCCTCGACACTTGATGGGGCTCGCTTACCCTCTCGTCTTCAGTCGCTATCCCCTTGCCCGTTATCAATCGCCGTCTCTTTCTCTCTGACGGCTCCTTACCTTCAGAAGTCTCCTCCACAGGTCGCGGGGACGACACTAAAGGAGTAGTTTCACTTACGAGCGCCGCCACAGGCGCAACCTCCTGCTGAGGAACTACGGGAGCGCCATCACTGAACGAACCGTAGGGTATGTCTTCACCATCAGAATCGATCTCCGCCCTAGGCGAGGTAACAATGGCCTCTTTCTTCTTGGGGGCGCTCCGACCTGCCAACACGAGTAAGTCAGGTAACAAAACCTAAAGGAGCTTCCAAACCAAAGTCGAAGAATTACCTGACGAGTCGTACTGTTGACGAAATGCGGCC
The DNA here is from genome assembly GCA_026770625.1 of Nicotiana glauca. Lineage (NCBI taxonomy): Eukaryota > Viridiplantae > Streptophyta > Magnoliopsida > Solanales > Solanaceae > Nicotiana > Nicotiana glauca. The sequence goes on from MU789726.1 coordinate 3,551, forward strand.
CAGGTACGGCACTCCTCCGCATAAGGTATCAACTTTTCCACCCATGATTTAATATTGTCAATAAATTGGGGTAGAGAAGCCCTCACTACAAAAAAGAAGAGAAAGAAATCACAGTGACCGAATGGTCAAGGTCACAAACGATCATGAATTCCACAAATAAAGGTACTTACGTTCTGAGTCCCACCTTTCCGGGAACCCTTCAGGGTTAGACACCAGGTGCTCCGTTCTGATGTAGAAGTACCTACGCCAGAAGCCGCGGTTGGTCTTGTCGTCAGACTTAACTACCAAGCCCTGCGTACCACGACTCTTCAATTGTAGCATAGTACCCCTCAGGTAACCAGGGGCTATGACGTCATTCCGAAAAGGAAGCCACGCGTCAGCGGCTCAACAATGTCATATATTTCATCTCATTCACGTTGCCGCCCCAGGGCAAGGTCAAATTCTCCCAAGACGAGGTTTGCATTTCCGCCCATTGAAGACGCCTACTGAATGCGTCTCCAACGAACGGAAGGACTAACTGTATTGGGTCAAATTTGGCCCTCAATGTCTTTACGCCGATGGGTACACCCAGCGAGTATACGTCAACTAAAGCAAGGGTATAACTTGGACGTGGGGACAAAGGCGACGTCGTTTAAACTCAGCGTCTTTACTAAGAAGACACTGCCTACTTTTGTACATTTATCATTATTTCGAGGAAGGCCTCCTACTATATAAAGGAGACCTTCACATTGTAACAGGGACATCACTATTATTCTCGAATAATACAACTCTTTGATTCTCTCCTACTCTCTCTCTATCTCTATCTCTAGCGAATACCTTCTCCCGAGTTCATGTTTTCGTTTCACACTATCAGATCTACAATAACAACTCCATTTTTCATCTCTAGGTCCTATTATATTTGATTACGATTTACCCTCATTTATTTTTGATTGTTTTTAAGCTTACAAAGTATATTGATAACTTTTGAGCCAAACAATATGCATTGATGATGTAATATATTCTTTGCACTACTATCAATAACTTAATTTATTATAACATGTTACGTACCATATGTTAAAATATTGCCAATCGATGAAATTACCTATAATTATACCTTTTAATTATTCTCATTGTAATGAATTTTTATATTATAGAACTTAAAAGTGAAGAACACATATTGGCACACGTTCTGACATGTAGTAAAGGATTAAAAGCTGTAAACACAAAAGACTTGTCTCAGTTCACCTAAAGGTTGAAAGGGGAGGTGCAGAGTAGTTTGATTCATGTGAAAAACAGCTTGGCCAAACCGGATAGACAGGATTCTCAAATTGACGCGAAGACAACTGCATATGAAGTTTTCCACAACCTACTGGTTTTTAATGTTAAGCCGCCAAACTTACCTTTATGTGACCACGTTGTATTTCCCTTTTATTTGGGTTCTCTTTTTTTTTTATAGGTTGGCGGTGATGTGATTAGGTAATTTTTGTTTTATGAATTTAAAAGAAACGAAATTGGAACCCCACTAAGTTACCACTTACAGTGTAGGTTCAAATTTGATAACCATGATAATGAATAAGCAAGTCAAAGGACTGGATAGGCCATGATACAACGATTGAAGGTCGTCCTCATAAAAGCTTACGCCAGAAGCGGGCAGGTGAAATAGAATAGTGACGGTAACTTATGTTTAGAAGTGAACGATATTATTTATGTTGTACTTTAGAGTTTTTTGGGAATGTCCCTTATAAATAGGAAAAGATATGGAACAAAAAAAGGATCTATCTTTCTGAACCGAATACATATTGTAAAAGTTGAAAGAAGAATATACGAAAAAGTAATCTTATTCATTTGTTCAAGCACACATTGTTCGATCTTTATCCATAAATCTCAAGATCTCATATACTTCTTGGACCTCTCGCTTTTCCACGTCGCCGTCAGAGAAAAGGACCATCCCAATCATATAATTATATTGGGTGATAGTTCCTTTCCCGTTATAATCTTTGTTGTTACATACATTTATTATACACTTGTACTATTGTCAATCATAGCAAATTAAGTCCACTATTTAATGCTCGTGAACTCTACTCATTATACAAAAGCTTTATTTTATTTGGTCTAGAATTTATTAAATTCAACTAAGATTCTCCCTTTCAATTTATCATTAATTGGTTTAGCATTTATTTGCTCAAACAATTTGGCACCGTCTGTGGGGAGGCCTTAGTTAAAACTATAGTTCTTTCTAGGTCAAAAAAAGGGAAAAAAAAAGAAACACAACCATCTTTTCTTCATTTGCACAAACTAACGATGGCAGGAAAAGGAGGTGCAAGACTGAAAGCAATAGCATGCGTCACTACCAACATTCTGAACAACATCAACGAAGATGATAGAGGAGATAACGAGAACGTAATACCAAACCCACGCCCAGGAGAAGGGCTTCACCTTCCCCTCACGAAAGCGTAACTGCTTCACGTGAAAGTGGAGCCTCCACCACGTCCACAGCTGAAGAAGCACCAGCAGCAGTGAAAAAATTACTGGAAGAGTGGATAACAAGCACTCTAAACGATATACTCGATAGACTTGTTCAAAGAGAAAATAGAAACACCGCGCAAGCAGATACCACAATAACCAATGGCGAGCAGCGCGCCCCTCATACAGGTAACACTTACACCATTATTGATGCATGTAACGATGCACTTGCAGCCGTCCTAAAAAAATGAAAGAAATAGAAAATGAAAACAAGGCACTCCGCGGCTAGATGAGGGAGAATCAAGAAAGGGTAGATAAGATCGCAGGTGCCCCAAAGTTGCTGCCAAAACGAGGTGTTGGTCGGTTTGTCGAACAACCGTACAACGAGGAAGTGGCTCCACATGCCATTCCCAAAATCTTCAAAATGCCACTGTACCTGAAGATATACGATGTCACTATAGAACCCGAAGATCACATTGTCCATTACATCACAACAGTGAAGGAGAACGACTTTTCGAAGGAGCAAGTACCATCAGTATTATTAAATAAGTTCGGTGAAACCTTAACGGGGGGAGACTTAACATGGTATTCGCAACTGTCGGCGCGATCAATAGCAACGTTCGAGGAAATGGCCGATCAGTTTGTCACCGCCTATGCAGGGGCTAAAAAGGCAGAAGCTAGGGTGAACGACATATTCACCGTTAGGCAATCGCCTGGCGAGGGACTTAGGGACTTCCTCGCCCGATTTAACAGGGTGAGAATTAGTCTACCGAATGTATCAGAAGGGATGTCAGTAGCGACTTTCCATAATGGTCGAGAACAACTAGAAAACTGTTAAGCAGGTTCATGATATTAATACCCTCCCACCACTTGGGAAGAAATCCACAATGCCTATTGCGGCGATCTAAGAGTTGACGAGGATAAAGAAATCCACAATGCCTGAAATACTCCAACATGAGCGGGGAATGTAACGACGAAAGTAGGCTACAAGACTTAGATGAAGCCGAAGAACGAAGAGATATGGCCCAGTAAGAATGGTAGCCCAGAAGCAGCAAATAAAAATGTACTACAACAATAAAGCCAAGATATGATCACTCAAAGTTGGAGACGACGTCCTCAAGGCCAAAACATAGGCATCAAAAGATCCAAATGAAGGAAAATTAGGAACAAACTGGGACGGACCGTATAAAATCATAGCAGTAGCAAACAAAGGGGCATTCCAACTAGAAACTATGGAGGGGAAACTACTCCAAAACAACTGGAACGTCACCCACCTCAAGTACTTTCACTTCTGAGAGGCGTCACCAAAGTCGTACTCTTTTCCCTCATCCGGATTTTGTCCCAATCGGGTTTTCCTGGGGAGGTTTCTAACGAGGCGGCGAAGGGGACGCCCTTTGGACCAGAACGATGCTCATCACCTCAGCCTGTCGATACGATCTCCGGGTCGAAGTAATGAATGGACTACAGATATAATCTAACCTCCATTGTATGAACGGAAGCTGATCTCCATTGTATGAACGAAATCTAATCTCCATTCTATGAACGGAATCTAATATCCATTAAATGAACAAAATTTGATCTCCATGGTATGTAAGATACTCAAATCTCCAAAAAATGAGTTTGACCTCGTTCAAACCGTGACGGGATACTACTTCGATGACAGCCGAAGCAACATCCAAATGGCCAAGGCCATCGACAACATTAGTTCGACCTCATTCGAACCACGAAGGGATACTACTTAGACGACAGTCAAAGCAACATCCCAATGGCCAAGGCCATCGACAACGACGGGATACTACTTCGATGATAGTCGAAGCAACATCCCAATGGCCAAGACCATCGACAACGACAAGATACTACTTCTACGACAGCTGAAGAAACATCCCAATGGCCAAGGCCATCGACAATATTGGTTCGACCTCGTTCGAACCGTAATGGGATACTACTTCGACGACAACCGAAGCAACGTCGCAATATCCAAGGCCATCGACAACATTAGTTTGACCTCTTTCGAACCACAATAGGATACTACTTCGACGACAGTCAAAGCAACATCCTAATGGACAAGGCCATCGACAACGACATGATACTACTTCGACGACGGTCGAAGCAACATCCCAAAGGCCAAGGCCATTGATAACATGGGTTTGACTTTGTTCGAACCACGATGGGATACTACTTCGACGACAACCGAAGCAATATCCCAAAGGCCAAGGACATCGACAACATTGGTTCGACCCCGTTCGAACCACGACAGGATACTACTTCGATAACAGCTGAAGCAACATCCCAATGGCAAAGGCCATCGACAACATCAGTTTGACCTCATTCGAACCACGGTGGGATACTACTTCGAGGATAGTAAGCAACATCCTAATGTCCAAGGTCATCGATAACATTAGTTCGACCTTGGTTGAACCATGATGGGATTCTACTTCGACGATAATCGAAGCAATATCCCAATAGATGGGCACGAATGTCATGTAATAAATAAAAGAGGAAACAACAAACAGACAAAATGACAAAAGTAAAGTTTATATTACAACAAAATATCATTTACATCCGCCCCTACGAACAGGCCCTAGAACGGTCTGTGCCAAAAATTACTAAGCAAAAAGTGGTGCAAATTAAAACTACGCATAGTCCTTAGTACGGTAAGCTTCGTGATACCACGAATCTGAAGCAAGGTGATTCGCATCATCAGAATCGACACATTCCCCGTCAGGAGTAAGGGGGTCGTACCTACACGACTCACGGGCTACACATGCTTCGGCATGCACCACCTGAACCTCCGCCTTCGTTGCCTAGCCCTCGACTTGAAAAGCCTTATACACATTGAGTCGAGCCTCTGCATGGAACCAAAACTCATACAAGTGATGAGGGAAGCTCTGACTAGCTGAGGGACAGAACATTGAGGGCTGAGAACATTGATTTTCCGCCTCCGCCCTCAGCAAAGCAATTTGCCCTTGCAATGCTACCAACTCTGCCTCCAACTCCCTAATATACCCTTCAAACCCTGCGATTCGACGACCTGAGGCTTCCCTCTCCCCCGTAAGTTCCGGCCTGGATATGCGGAGGGCATCCTCCAAAGAGACCGTCTCAAAAATAGTTGCTGCCAACTTGTCGGCACTGGTATTCAACTTACCCTTGAGCATGTCGACCTCCATTGCCTTAGCATCTAACTCAGTGGTCAAGCTGGCCACCTTCAGCTGTAAGTCGGCATTCTCAGCCATTACCCCATAGCTCAACTCAAGTTCATCTTCCTTCGCCATAAGAAGGGACTCAAATTCGCTACTGCGGGCAATAGCCCTCACAAGCTCCTCGTCCTTCTCCTTCATCTCCTTCAGCCTACGCTCCAACTGTTCCTCCCGCAGCTTAAGTCCCTTACGAAACACCTGGAACTCGGGGTCCTGATTATAGATATCAGATATTGCCCGGTGTTTAGAGCGGTATTGATGATATTTCGATGACATCTTCTTATAGAGGTCCGTCCTCCTTTGTTCACGGTGCTCTCTCTCCACCTCTAGGACGAGGGTCTGACAAAAGAGAGGCAGAGTTAGAAAAAAAAAAAAAATATATATATATATATATATATATATATATATATATATATATATATACAACCTAATCCCACGACAGAAGGAGAAGAAAAAGAAACCTACCTGCAGGGCCATACCGGCGACCTTCTGAGACAATTTTGTGTCGTTCATCATCCCAAGCGTCTCTCTTTCAGGAGTGGAACATAAAGGAGCAAGGGCCGACATAACCTGCTCGCTATTCAGCAGCGAGTTGTAACTCCCAGGGATTATCACGTGATGGTCGGACCCGTCCTTCCTCACCTCCACATGGGTATGGCAACCCAAGAATTCATTAACGTCCTCTGGGGCGATATCCGAACCCGATCCGTCCTCCTCGACACGAAGTCTTCCGACGTTGGATGATGTTCCACCTTCGGCGGAACAGACTGAACCGGCTATCGGGCCAACTCCCTCCACTCGGGGATATCTCCCCGACAAAATTGCGTAGACCATAAATATAGGCACCGGGGCTGTCCGGGATGCTCCGCTTCCGTCGGCCTCAGTAGCCACGCCATTTCCCAGTACCAACCTTCTCCTCTGTAACGGCTCGTCACCGTTAGAAAATTCTTCAATAGGATGTGAGACCGGTGCCAACAACCCTTCTTCCCTCGTGGCCACAGTTCGATACGATTCTCCCTGTTGAGGAAGTTAAGGACTGCCCCCCGAATAGACTTGCACAAAATGAATCGCATGTCCGCAGTAGCAACGACTTGTCTAAAAGCAGGGACTGGCGCCCTCCACCTGGAGGTTCCCTATCCTATCATCACAAAGGATCATACAGTTAGACGGGCTCGCACGACCGATAAGGTAGCAAGGCAGAAATTTACCCGGGGAAACCCTAGGGCCATAAAGTTGTACGAAGGCAGACCAAGTCTGAGTTTCCTCCGCATGGGGTAGCAGGCCGGCAACCCATTTCCTGAGACCTGCAATAGGATGGGGCGGGCGACCCATAACTGCAGAATAACAAGTGACCAAAAGTTACAATAATTACAGAAGAAGGGGGAACGCAATGAATGACGATACTTACGAGCTCTATTCCATCGCTCCGGAAACCCGGCGGGGTTGGAAACAATGTGCTCGATCTTGACAAGGAAGTACTTGTGCCAAAATTTACGGCTCGCCCGGTCATCCATCCTGACCACTAGTCCTTTTGTACCACGAAGTCTTAAGTGCACCATAGTACCCCTGAAGTGCAAAAGGTGATGGATGGAGACATCACACCCTACCAACTCCACGTATTTAGTTAGTAGCAGGAGTATCTTGAGTGTGTACGGCGAAAGATGAGCTGGGCAAACCCGGTAAAATCTGCAGAACTCTTCCGCCAGGGGAAAGAGAGGAAGGGTGTAGCCGATCATGAAGGGATATTCATAGAAAGCACAGTACCCAGGCCTGTGAACGTCAACGAAATCTTCCCTCGCTAGAGTCATCTCTACGTGGGCAGGAACGCCATACTTTATGCGGAGGGTATCAAGGTGAGTCTGCATTGTCTCAGACAGCACATGGTTCGGGGTAGTAGGTGGATCCTTGAGGAAGTCATTCTGCGATAAGGGATGTCTCGGTAGTAGCGCCTTCAATGTGAGAGGATTGTCGCTTTCTTCTATCTCCACCTCTCCGCTACTGGAGAGAGGTGTTGTAGATGACAGAGCAATGTCAGGAACCTCTTCATCAGTACGACGAGATTTTGGCATTGTTTTCGTTTAAAAGGAGTAGTTAAACAAAGGGAATGAGAAAGAAAAAGCTTCCGATTAGGAACGAAAATGGAAACTAGAAGGTGCAAGAGCAAAATGAAGGAGACTGGAGGGTTATCAAGAGAGAGTGGCTAAAGTTTTTCAAAAAATCGAACCCCTCATCTATCTATAGAGTTGGGTAGCGCTAGAATCGAGGCAGTAAGTTTTAAATCATCGCAAGAATCGAGGCGCCAAAAGCCGTCAGTCTTTACCTCGAAAATCCGCGTAATGATAACGCATTAAGCTGACGTCACCCCCGGGTGGCGTGTACTCTTCGGTGCTCCGCCGAGCAGTGCATCCACCTCTCGTTAGCCACGTCGCAACATCCCAGCGGTTCAAATTCCCCCAGGGAAGGTATAGAGTCCACTTATCGTGGACGCACCCGGTCGCGACCTCGACGAGCAGAGGGACTAACTGTATGGGTCTAAAATTGATCGACCACGACCTGTGGCAAGCACGACAAACGCAAGAGCACCCACGATTCTACGCCTAGAGGGGTACGACCGCGGTAAAAAGAAAGACACCACAACATCGGCAGTAGAATCAGTACACTGGGGGACTTAGGGAATATTCCTTAAGTATTCCTTAAGCTTGTCGTTCCTGCGACTAGGGGAAAATACTAAGTATATAAGAGGAATAAAAGTCTTGTTAGAAGGGGAGGACTTTTTCTTTGTAAAAGACATTAACTTTGGAAAAGCAACATTTATTCTTTTCTCTATACTATCATTATATCATTATTGTTATCATCCTAGAGTTTATTATATTCGGCTACGATTTACCCCTTCATCTTTGATTGATTTGTCCCAAAAGGTTCTATATTTTTTGAGTCAAACACTTATTATAGAGATTGCTTATATATAAATTAATTGCTTATCCAATACTATTGAACAATTTAAGTATAGTCTAATCGTACCAATAAGAACCTCAGATAATAGGTGTGGGTTCAAATACTTGTCCCCTTTCCCTTCTTCTCCTTCTTTAAAATGCAATGTAGTAATAGTAAATAATAATAACAATAATAATAAAAAAAAAAAAAAAAAATAAGAAGAACTTAAAATAACGGTAGTAATAGGGTTGGAATTTTTGTTGTTGGTAGTAGCAATAAATATTTCTTTATATCTGCAAGAAATCATCACAAGGAGTCGCCCTAGTTTGGGCGTAATTTAAGCATGGACCTTTGTGTATGTGTCTCCCTCATGCGTGCGCCTTATAAATTTGAAACTTATCCTATATAAAAATGATAGAAAAACAAAACAAAAAAAAAAAAGAGAGAAGAGAATTGACCGATACTTTTGGCAAAATTTCACGGTATAGCCAGTTTTTTGACTGGCCAATCAAAAATAGCTAGCGTTTACCAAGTTAATGAAAAATAGTCGCCGTTTTGTTGCAATAGAGACCGGTCCAGCATAATATACTGGAGTTCAGTGCACTTGTGTATGAACTCCAGCATATTATGTTGGACCGGTATACTTTGCGGGCTCTAGTATAATATACTGGAGACTGGAGCACTGGTGCTCCAAATTCCAGTATATTATACTGGACCATTATACTTGTTGGAACTCCAGTATATTATGCTGGAGTTCTAGTATATTTATGCTGGAACTCCATCATATTATGGTGGAGTTCCAGTATACTATCCTGGAACTCCAGTATAATATGTTGGAGTTCAAGTATACTTATGCTGGAACTCCAGCATAATATACTGGAGTATTTTTCGGGTTTTGAACAATGTTTTCGCTCAGATTTATCTTTACATCAAAAGTGACTAAATTTCGATTACTTTTGAAATTGAGCTATTTTTGAATGATCAGTTGTAAATATGGCTATTTTTAAAAATCGGCAGATACTTTTGGCCAAAACAATGGACGAAGGAAATTAAAGATAATCAGAGTCCAAATATTAATCCTCTTTTCTAAAGCAATGATATAATATTTTCTAGGAAGACCAAAATTGGTTCACCAATATTTACTAAACTGTCGGCAACTAATAAAAAGAGAAAACGGAAAAAGACGACTTATTAATCTGTTTTCAACTTTATTTATAGAAGGATGTATTGTACGAAGTTTATTTTTGCAAGAGTATGTTTTTACTGTTCGATCACGGAATTCCCTGGTCAATTGATAGCAACTTTATATCAAGAAATAATAAATCATTTTATATCAAAATGTTATCTGTTCCCAAAACTCGAATTCAACCAAGAAAACTGCATATGCATGCTTGACCAAGTTCAACAACCATAAAAGAGTTCTCTTAATTACAAACTCAGTTATTCGTTCCCACTTACTTACAATTAATTCCAACGGCGGCAGAGAAAGAAACAATTAGTCCTTAGGAACTGAAATTATGCAGCAATTGGTGCGTAGAGCTTTGAAGTCCACAGAAGATATACATGGTTTGTTTTCCTTTTACGTAATCCCTTTCCTGAAATACTATTTGAGTCAAAAGAAGATTATAAAGGGCCAAATGTGCATGAAATGCAGCGCAGGAATTAGCGGGATTTGTTATAGGATTTTGGGAAATAGATACATAAAAGAGTACCCATTGGTAGTTACTTGGCCTTCCCAATTAGTTCTCTGCGCCGAAAAGGACAACACAAAGCACTTATATACCTTTTTCTCTATTGTCTTGATTATTGCTATTAAACGAGACCAAGTGATCTGAATAGTGCTTCTTGGTCTATGATGTCTGTCACAATAATAAGAGGACTGTTGTAGAATCTTTAAAATCTTATTTGTAGCGGTATGAAATTTATGTAAAAATTTAACAATATCATTAATGGCTTTTTAAGTAGTACAATTGTTAACATACAGTTTGGATCAGTAGAATGCGCATTAGTAATTTCAGTTTTTGGCAATCTATATTTGTAGCAATATTTAAAAAAATGTATGTATAATTCCATCTAGTAACAATTTCGTCAGACATGAATCTGAGCTTAAGGTTATGCTCGGTACACTTATTCTTAAATTCCCTAATTCTAGATTGTTTGCTATTTCCTTGAATAATGCCAACTGCTCTTCTAACATGAATAATCTCAGTTGAAAATAAATCAAGGCAATTTTTAACAATTAAATTATAAACATGACATGCACACCTAACATAAAAAAATTCGTCAAGTGGTGGTTGCAAATGCAGTTTTAATATTGAAAATTGCGGCATTATTGTTAGAACTATTATCAAAAGACATACACAATACCCTTTTCTTAAGATTATAAAATTCAAAAACTTCGCAAATAGCAGTATTTATAAACACAGCAGTATGACTTTGATCTTCATCATATTTAAAAGCGATAATACGTTTTTGCATACAATAATTATCATCTATCCAATGACATGTAATTGTCAAATAATCATTTCCATTAACAGCATGGCCAATATCATAAGTTAGAGAAACTCTACAAGAAATGTGGTCAAACAAATAACATATGTATATTTGATATGTCCGTGAAGTCTAAAGATATTGTATCTACAATTGCTTATAGGGATACCTTTAAATAAAGGATTATAAATCCCTTGAATATACATAATAAGATATGATAATAGGTGTAACGATCCAACGACCATTTTGAGCCCTAGCGCATCGTTCAGCAGTCTGAGGCCATGAGCAGCTTCATTTTAGGTATTGTGACTTGTTCGCAAGGTCGGAATTTAAATTCAGGAAGATCGGAGTTAAATTTAAATGAAAATTCTCCTTTGAGAACCTTAAAGTTGAAAGAATGAACTAGGATTGGATTTTTAAGTAAACGACCTCGGAATCAGGATTTGAAGGTGCCAGCAGGTTCATATGATGATTTCGGACTTGGGCGTATGCCTGATTCGGGTTGGATAACCCGGGAGTGTTTTGGCGCCTATTGAGGAAGTTAGCATTTTAGAAGAAATTTCATAAGTTTGGCTTGAAGAGCATTTCAGTGTTATCGATGTCTGTTTGGGATTCCGAGATTGTGAATAGCTCCGTATGGTGATTCTGGATTTGGGGGCGCGATCGGAAGTGAATTCGGAGGTCCGTAGGTCATTTGGAGCCTTTTGGCTAAAGATAGAAATTTGAAGGTTTTTGAAAAGTTTGACCGGAGGTTGACTTTTTGATATCGGGATCGGAATCCAATTTCGGAAGTTGGAGTGGGTCCGCAATGTCAAATGTGACTTGTGTGCAAAATTTGAAGTCGATCGGATGTGGTTTAATAGGTTTAAACATCGGGAATAGAAGTTGGAAAGTTCAAAGTTCATAAAGCTTGGATTGGAGGTCGATTGATGATTTTGGTGTTGTTTGATGTGATTTGAGGCCTCGAGCAAGTCCGTAATGTGTTTTGAGATTGGTTGGTAGGTTTGGTTGAGGTCCCGGGGGCCTCAGGTGGATTTCGGGTGGTTAACGGATCGAAATTAAAATTTGGAAGAGAGCTGAAGGCATCTGGTTGATGGTATTTTCGCTTCTGCAATTGGTTGACCACAGAAGCGAATGGGGAGCCGCAGAAGCGGTTTTTGGCCCAAAGCTTGAGGACCGCAGATGCGGTCAAAATTCCGCAGAAGCGGAACCACATCTGCGGAAGGAGCATCGCAGAAGCGGGAAAGGGCGGCATGGGAAGGAGCCGCAGAAGCGGCATTTGGACCGCATAAGCGGAACCACTGATGCGGCATGGCTTCCACAGAAGCGGAAATGTCTGGAGGCAGAACCATTGTTTTAAAAAACGGATTCTGGCCGTTTCTCTCTCATTTCTCATGGATTTGGCGATTTTGGGAGGATTCAAGAGAGATTCTTCATCAACAATGTTAAGGCAAGTTATTTCTGCCTACTATGAGTTAAATACATTAATTATGTATGGATTTTGGTATGAAAATGGGTAGAAAAGTGAGGGTTAGAGGAAGACCTAGAAATAGTGTGTTCTTGGAATTTAGCCACGATTTTGAGTATAGAATTGAGAGAAAATTTTATATTTGAGTTCCTAAGGTCATGGGTAAACTTTATCTTCGAAAAGTTTCAGATTCCGGGCACGTGGGCCCGAAGGCATTTTGGTCAACTTTCCAATCGGGGTTAGAAATTTCTATAAATTAGTTTGTAATGAATACTTGAGCATATATTAATGGATTTGCATAACCATTAGCTAGTCTTGGAGCCTGGTGCATCAATTGGAGCCTTCGGAAGAATTTAGAATGCCGGCTGTGGATCTTCGGAGCGAGGTGAGTCTCCTTTCTAATCTTGTGAGGGAGAATTTACCCCATAGGTGAAGTAATTGATTATGTGCTCCTACTTGTGGGGGCTACGTTTGCACGAGGCGACGAGAGTCCGTGCGTAGCTACTATTATGCTATTGTCCGGGTAGTTAGGACCCAAAAGCATGTTATACTTGGATTACTGTGAACCCATTGATAATTTAAATTGTTTAACTCACCTTGAATTGGTAAAGAAATTTAAAAAGAGATTTAATATTAAATTCTCCCTGAAATGTTAAAAAGAGAAATTTGTCTATTTGGTTGATTATCTCCGATAAGCTCTTGGTTTCCTACTTGAACATGTATTTTATGTGTGCATGCGTCGCATGGATAATTCGCGAGTAGTATATGTGTTTATTTATGGAACATGCCGAATGTCTCGGTGAAAATAGATGCATCTATGGTTCGTGCCGCTCGACCGTCCGCAGTGCACAATTTATATTTCTGTTGGAGCGGGTCGTCGACTTCGGCATGATTTGCGCATGTTTATCTGTTACTTGAAAATTGTAAACGTGGAATTGGCCCTTGATCACGCCCAAGTATATCCTCTAAATAGGATTCTGCGGACGCTGCAAGTAAAACCTGAGTATTATGCCCAGGGTCGAATCCACAGAGAGTCAACCTAATAACTGCTACCTTTAGACCCACTAAATTCTTTTAAACCAGCTCCCAAAGACTTTTGAATCACTGTTTGAGGTTTCTTTATGAACTAAAGTTGTAGAAAATTAACAAGCTATAACTAATAACTAAGGTTGTAGACAAATATGATAAACAAGCTAAGGTAATGACTTCCCCTATTGATGGAATCCCTTCTGTTTATGCTTCATACAAATTTACCGACTCACTTTATTAATCATGAACATTCACTTCACCGTAACTCTCTCCCGAGCAATCATAGTGATATACTATTGCACTCTCTCGAGATACACTAGCTAGCTTTAATTAACACAGTTTATTTAAGATTACACATAAGGCTTCGTTATTCCTAATCCCGCCTTTAAACCCGCAAATATAGATTCCTCTCATTACTTTAGGAATGGTGTTATTCAACAACTACCTAAATATGCACTCTTTTCCAAGTTATGCACACTGAATAGGCACAGCTAATTGAGGATCCTGTCAATTAACTACAACAAGAACATAGTTGAATAAATAAAGATTAAAAATGGAAAATTTGCATTAACATAAACGAGAAGTTCATCCCCTAATAGGTTCCATCAAGACCTTAGACAAAGAAATTAGCTACTCATATCTATGGGTAAATAAACTAGAATAGAATTCATCATAAAAAATCAAAAGAAAAGAAGAAAGATGTTTGGAGAAATCTCTCACAATAGTTTTTCCCTCCAAGATAACCTAAAAATTAATCCTTGCCTCCTTTGGGCGAAGTCTATTGTTTAAATAGGGTTTAGGTCTAAAAAATCCCGTTTTTACACTTTGGTCCCTTAGCTTTTCGGCGCCTGCCGCGGTTCTGTCGCGGTTGCGGTGGAACCGCGGCAGAACAGTGCCTCTAATTCTTCGAAGTTCTGTAGTAGCTTTTCACCGCGGTTCTACCGCGGTGGAACAGTACTTTTGGCTCTAAAGGGCTGGTATGATGTGACTTCAATGGGAATTTGCAGTTTTGGCATCTTTTCTCCAGTATTGACTCCAAAATAGCTCCTTAGCCTTCCCTAGCCATTTGTTACCTATAAATCATGAAAAATACTAACAAGAGCATTTTGTTATCATATATATATCATCAAGACAACATAAGAATGTGATTATTCAAGGTGTGATTATAGTCAAATTCACCTAATATCAACACCCCACACTTAAATCTTTGCTCGTCCTCGAGCAAACTAAATCACATTTCTAGGCATAACTTTTCACTGTATTGCCCCAATATATGTTACGCTTGCGGTTATCAATGCAACAATACTAACTCCATTTGCAGATTCTCATGCCATGACACACTTTACTTGCTCTAATTACTCTAACAGACTTGAAGACTTACTTATTCTTCCTGAGTCACATGCCCTCACATAAACAAAATCTGAGATAGGTTCCACACACATAAAATTCAACAACAAGGAACCATATATAGAAAGA
>MU789726.1:42096-55361 GCA_026770625.1 Nicotiana glauca
TAATTTCCATTATTAAAAAATTTTCATAAAATTTTAAATAATATAATTTGTAAGCAATTATTATAGATTAACTAATAATTCAAATAAAAGTAAAATCATTACGATACAAGATTAATTAAATACATATTACATAACAATAAAATGCATTCAAAATACTAGATAAATATTCAGTTTTTATTTAGTCAATACTATAATAATTTTGGTGTATCTGGAAACGACATAAGTCCCTACTAAGTTATTATGTTGTTTACTGTAGTTTCAGTTTTTATGTATTTTCAATTGTCATGTATTTCTAATTTTAATAAATTTTCATTTAATGTCTTTTCAATCTTCACTTTTCAATTTTAGCAACATCTAATATTTTATATTCGCACCATTCATTTTTTGAGATAATTATATATTTTTGTACAATTATAACTTATAATAAATTTCACTTATAATTTTACATAAAAATAATGAATGCCTGAAAATTAATTTATCAAAATTATACATCAAAGTTAAGATATAATATTAATATTATAAAAACATTACATAAACATAATTAAGTGTATATAAAGAGATAAAATAAAAGATTAAATAATAAAATAATAATAAAATAATGGTGAATAGTAATGGGGGAGATGAATAGTGTACCCATATTTGAGGGAACACTATTCATCCCCATTTTACGGATAAAAAGAGGACAATTTCCCTCAAAATTGGAGATACCAACTTATAAGTTTAGCCAAACACCCTCTACATAGGAGCAGTGTAATTTTCTACTATGAATTTGTTTATGTTCACCTGTGGAAGTGAAAATGGAAATCGCGTTTACATTTTGCCTAATTTGAAATTATGACTTTCCCCCCTTTATTTCTCAAAATTCAACTGCTCTTTATTTTTCCAGGAAAATTCAAATACACTATCACACCGCCAAATCGTCCGAGTCAACAAGTTTGAAACTCGGACATAACTGACTTTCCATTTTACCAAAGCCCACAAAATATTATGGAGAAAGCCCTATTACTATAAACTTCGGTAGCAGATTTTGATTTAGGGCATAATTAAGCCTCTTCACACCACAGCTCCTCTCAGTGTTCTATCCCTAATTCATTCATCATTCCTTCAATGCCGCTGCATTAACTAGGTAAACATTCAAATTCACACACACACGTATACTGAATCTAAACATTATGTGTATACACATATATTTGTATGTGTAATATGTGTGCGAATACTCAATTTATAACAGCGTATGAACATATTCCTCCCTGTAACTTAAGCTGAGTTAAAAACTTAATATCGACTTAGTGTGCAGATTGAATGCTTCATATTCTGTTGATTCCTTTTTTTTTTTTTAAGTTACTGCGATCTGATAACAAAGCCCTAACATATGCATTGAATATGTGAATTAGGTGAGATTCAAATCGGTAAAGCTACAAGGCTATCATTATTGTGGTGATAACTGGTTGTTTTATGTGTATTTAAAATAAAATAAATTGGTCTATGGTGTGATTTGGATCGGTGTGAGTTGGTTTGGTGGAATGGAGGCTGCTGTGGACAGATCTAAGAGACGTGGTAGAAAAAGGCGTAGAAACAATGTTCACAATGTTCAGGTGGATCAGGATGGGAAGAAACGAGTGGTGGCATTGACGTCTAAGGCATTGTTGGGTAGATATGTTAGGAAGGAGTTCAAGGACAATGGGATATACTTGGGCAAGATTATATTTTATGATACTGGTTTGTATAGGGTTGTTTATGATGATGGAGATTGTGAAGATTTCGATAGCACTGAAGTGAAAGCTGTTTTGTTGGAAGACGATGACTTGAATGGTCAATGGTTGGACAGGAAGAAAAAGCTAGACGATTTAGTAGCTAATAGGGAGGTAATGGGTATTAATTCTCGAGCTGAGCATCCAGCTGAGCCAGTTAACGATGTAATTGATAAGTTTGAGGTGCCAGTTTTAAAAGCATTGGATAAAGTTGAGGTCAACCAACTAGGTTGTGATTCTAATTCAGCGAGTGATATGTCTGAAGATTATATGGAGCAGGATTTGTGTCCAGAGGTGGAAGTGCCTCTATGTCCTGCACCTCAATTGCCTCCTTCATCTGAAAGTATTGGTATTCCGGAGGAGTATGTATCATACCTTTTGTCTGTCTATAGCTTTTTACGTTCGTTTAGTATCAGATTATTTTTATGTCCCTTTGGACTTGATGATTTTGTCGGAGCACTCAACTGTTCTGCTCCAAACACATTATTGGACTCTGTTCATGTAGCCCTTATGCGTGCTTTGAGGCGCCACATCAGAAAGCTGTCATCCGATGGTTCCGTGCTTGCATCAAAGTGCCTAAGGTACACATATCCAATTATTTCAGAAAGAACCGTCTTCATCTAGTTGATTAAGTCATTGCTGATTATTGTAAAAATTATGTTTTGATATTGTTTCACTCGAGATGTAAGTGCTGCTACCAGCCTTCCACAAAAATGTATCAAATTAGAATAATGTCTCGAGCTCTGTTTGCAAAAAGAAGCCAAAAGTTAGATAGATAGCAGAGTTATAAAGTTGGTGATCCCAATTTAACTATTACCATTTATGACAGAATAAAGTTTCATTATTACTTAGTCTGCACGCACTTGGACAGGTTGATCCGATTCTGGTGCTGCTGCCCACCTAAAGACATTGGAATTGTGATTTTCTTGTGGTCCTTGCTAAAAGATTAGATCCTAACATGGCATTGCTCTTCTTTAGAATGTGGATGAATAATTTCCACAATAACCATGCATCTTTATAAGCAGTAGCCAATGTTACCTTTTTGTAATGTTATTTTATTTTGACTGCCCTATGTCATCCTTATTGAAATACATTGCTGATATGTTTTTTAAATTTTTTTTTTGAATGAGCAATAGTCAGGCCGTCGGGCACTTCACTTTGCACTGCATATTTAGGCTTATACTTCTTTGATTATTTCATATTAGATGCATTTTTGGACACTCACTGATGAAAGGTCTGAATTTAACTTATGCTGCTTGCTGTTAGGAACATCGATTGGAGCTTGCTTGATACAATGACTTGGCCAGTTTATCTAGTTCACTATTTAAGAGTAATGGGATACGCAGATGAACCTGGTTGGAAAGGTTTTTATCCCCATGCTTTACAGAGGGAATATTACTTGTTATCTGCTGGCAGGAAACTCATGATTTTGCAGATCTTGTGTGATGATGTTCTAGATTCTGAAGAACTAAGAGCAGAAGTTGACATGCGTGAAGAATCAGAGGAAGGTACCGAGGCAGATATAAGTACAGGTGTTGCTCTTGTCAGGGCACCAAGAATAGTTCATCCCAGATATGCTAAAACTTCTGCCTGTAAGGATCAAAAAGCAATCGAGCTTTGTAAAGAAAATCATGAAAGAAACAAGTGTTGTGGGACTGATATTTTAGGATCCAAAATTAGTGGACAAGATTCTGTGTCTGATGTAGATCAACACAGTAACAGTGACGAATGCAGTCTCTGCGGCATGGAGGGGACTTTGCTTTGCTGTGATGGGTGTCCATCATCTTACCATGCTAGGTGCATTGGAGTTAGCAAGATGTATATACCAGAAGGAGCATGGTATTGCCCTGAGTGTAGCATCAATGAAATCGAACCAAAAATTATGAGGGGCAAAACTCTGAAAGGAGCAGAGCTTTTTGGTGTTGATTCATATGGACAAGTCTTCATGGGTACTTGCAGTCATTTGCTTGTGTATGTCCCTTAACTTCCTTTCCAACCTACTCTGCTCAGTTGCCTTACTTGGTTGTGGGCTGATTTTCTATTTGGAGATACGAAATGCACTTAATCCTACGTAGTTTAGGCTGAATCAGCTTTAGCCTGTCTCTTTATACAACACATTTTTTTTTGAATTGTAGGTTGGTGGCCTTGTCTGGCGCAGATTCTATTTTCAGATACTACAACGAGAAGGACATTCCCAGAGTCCTGCGAGCACTTAATGAAAATCTGCAGCACAGTACTTTATATCTAGAAATATGCAAAGGAATTATGCGATACTGGAAAATTCCTGTCAACATCTCATTCCCTAATGGTGAACTATCTGAAATGGGTTCAGAAAGACCAAATGGAACAAAATGTGGTAGTTGCTCTACACTCTCTCCTAAGTTGTTGGTTAAGGGAAGTCCCGAGAGAGAGACTACTGGAAGCTGTGTCACTGAATTCGGTTCAGAAGATGCTACTATGAGTAATTTCTCAAAGAAACCTAAGCTCAATGAGACTTTTGGTGCAGTTATCCAACCTGATGGTATTTGTAACCAGGTGAATAGTGATTCTATGGCAAGCCAGAGTAACACACGTATAGACTTGCTACCATCTGAAAAAGTTGGAGTGGAATACATAACTTCTGCTGGTTCAGTTGGTCAGCAGGTGATTCCATCTGAGTGGACTCAACATGCCGACATAAAGTTGGTAGAAATTGCTCCTTGTACCTCAAGAATCAGCAGCAACTCCGTGGAACAAGTTAATAGTAATTGTGCTGGAATTTCAGTGTCTCTTGCATGCGAAAAGGCTTGTGGCAGACCCAGCGGAATAGGTTACAGAAAACCCACTGGTGGCTGCTTATTCATGGGGTCATCCTTTAGACCTCAACGATACATCAATAATTATCTGCATGGAGATTTTGCTGCATCGGCTGCTGCTAATCTAGCTGAACTTTCATCCGAAAAAAACCAAGGTGCTCAGAGTCATGCTTCAGACAATAGGCGGAAACTTTCTGCTAATGTTTTGCTTCAAGCAAAAGCTTTCTCATCAGCAGCGACACGCTTTTTCTGGCCGAATACTGAGAAGAAGGTTGTGGAAGTACCAAGGGAAAGATGTAGTTGGTGTCTTAGTTGTAAAGCTGCTGTTACTAGTAAGAAAGGATGCTTGTTAAATGCTGCAGCATCAAATGCCATTAAGGGGGCAGTGAAGATACTTGCTGGTCTTCATCCTGCAAGTGGTGCGGAGGGAAATCTACGTGGTATTGCCACATATATTGTATTGATGGAGGAGAGCTTAACTGGTCTGACAGTTGGTCCTTTTCTAAGTACAGCTTTTAGAAAACAATGGCGCAAACAGGCGGAAAAAGCTTCTAACTTCAATGTGATAAAGTCTCTTCTGCTTGAAGTAAGTTATTATGGAAATTTATTTATGCTGATTTTGGTAGCACCTTGTGCAAGTGTTTGCCACATGCTTTCTCCATCAATTTCGATGTCTCGGTTGATTAGATTTGTGGTAATAGTTGTACTTTGCTTATTATTTTTAAGCATTAAAGTTTGCATTAGTAATATTTTTTGAGAATATTCGAGTCCTGAGTTATAAGATGTTTGGATTAAAACTACGTTTGTTTCAAGGAAGAGGGGACGTGAAGGCTAAAAGAAGGAACAGATGGTTTAGTTCTCTTAGGGGTCAGTGTTTATATTTCACTTGTTTTTGGTATACCAGAGATGTCTGCAAGTTCTTACGAGGAGAGCTGTATACCCATCTAGTTCTACTTCCTTCTGCTTCCATAAAAACAAGGGGAACAGCTGTTATCCCCTCTTCTCTTACTTCTCTCCTCTTTCCTCTTCTTTTCACCTCAGTTAAACTTTATTACTTTAATGGAGTGTAAACCACCGGTATTAGACATTCTAGTGGTTTTGAAGATCATACAACATTAGCATGGATAATAAACAATTGCCATTTAATAATACAGGCAAATCTAGTAAACTATTGTTATTGCTCAAGAAAGCGATGTTTATTCTATGATTTGTTTTTAAGACAAAGTAATAGCAGTTAAATAATGAGAAATTGCATGTGAAATAAATGGAAAAAAAAGTTACCATCTGACAGCAGCAGCGAATTCAGAGGTACATCCACATTATTTGCACATGTAGTTGTCGTCTCAACTTTACAGTTATTTATTGGGAGATACTCTTTCTGCTGCAAGTGCGGTAATGATTTGAGCCTTGTGCATTGATCACACTAGGGGCTCATTAAACTGAACTTGAATTTTGAATCTGGCATAAATACAAGGTTGCAAAATCCAATTTGCTTAAGTTGCACGCTTGATTTGATAGTTTACAAATTTATGGTGATAAGAACTGAATGCTTGTTATTACTATTTTGCTTGATCCCCAAAAAACTGATGCTTGTTATTTATAAACTAGTGGAAATTCCAAGTGATCGGCAGCAAATTTGCTGCTTTGTGGTAAATTTGCATTCAAATAAAAATCCTTCTATTTTTGAATATTTTAATAAGTCCTCCAACTTTTAAACTGTCAGAATGCATTACTGATTCTCCGGTGCTGCATGTGTGATATTGGATTGAAAGTCAGATAGCATACTACAAACCCTTCCATTTGGCAAACCTCTATTGGATCCAATTGTAAATTATAGCTAGTATGTATACATATGATCTTACCTATAGATAATATGTTCTTCATGCTCAAGAACAGATTCTATGCAATGCAGTTTGAGGAGAATATCCGGTTTGTTGCTTTTTCGGGGGACTGGCTTAAGCTTGTTGATTGTGGGGCATCTGAATCTTCCATCAGTCATTCAGCTGCTGGTGCTGCGGAATCAACTCACAAGCTTAAACCAGGGAGGCGGGGTAGGAAACCATTGTCAATGGTTAAAGTAACTGCTGTCGATTGCCCGGATAAACTGATGGACTTCACTTGGTGGAGAGGAGGCATGCTCTCAAAGCTTATCTTGCAGAAAGCGACTTTACCCCAATCAATGTTGAAGAAAGCAGCACGTCATGGTACTTGCGTATCCAATGAGCTACTTTTCTCCTTAGAACATTTTGATTTTTGTGTTGAAATAAATTCATTGGAATTAAGGACGCAGGGAGAGTCCACTAACAACTTTCAATCTAGCAGGTGGTCTGAGAAAGATACCCGGTATTCATTATGCTGAAGGGTACGAGACTGCCAAAAGAAGCAGGCAGCTGATCTGGCGAGCTGCAGTTGATGTGTGTAAGACAAAGTCACAGCTTGCACTTCAGGTGATTTATGACATATTGTAATGGATGATTTAATTCCTTTCTTTCTAATTTCTACAGCAAACTTCCAGTCCGGATGAGGATTTGTATTTTTCTAAAGTTTGATCTTGCAACAGGTTAGGTACCTAGATATGCATGTGAGGTGGGATGATCTTGCTCGTCCTGAAACGAGCCTCCAGGATGGAAAAGGACCCGAGACAGAAATATCTGCTTTTAGAAATGCTTCCATATGTCATAAAAGAATTGTTGGAAATGAGGTTAGATATAATGTTGCTTTTGGGAATCAGAAGCATCTCCCATCTCGTGTCATGAAGAGTATGTTAGAAGTAGAGCAAAGCCAGGAGGGAAAGGAAAAATATTGGTTTTCTGAGTCACGAATTCCTTTGTATCTAATAAAAGATTATGAAGAAAACTTGGGAAAAGATCTCCTTTCAGCCAACAAGTTCACTAATGGAGTTCCCAAGTTGCAGAAAAGGTCCTTGGTGGCTTCTCATAAAGATATATTCTCATATCTTGTGCAGAAGAGAGATGGTAACGAGAAACATTGTTGTGCTTCATGTCAAGTGGATGTGTTATTTAGGTACCATTTAATGTATATTTTGAAATTCTTTTTCATCTCTTTACACAATTCTTTGTTGATGTGATCTCTCTCTTCCAGGAACGCAGTCAAGTGCAATACATGCCAAGGTACCGCGAAAATATATATATATATATATATATATATATGTATGTATGTATGTATGTATGTATGTATGTATGTATGTATGTATAGTAAAAGATAGTTATTTGAGCTTGAGCTTGCTGATCAGTCTGGGTATCAGCGATTGATCTATTGAACTTTCGGGAATTTTTCTTACAGGTCTATGTCACAAGCAATGTACAATTAGTTCAACAAATGTTGTTAATGAGGACGTTGAGTTTATGACCAACTGTAAACAGTGTTACAAGAATAGAACTTTAACCCAAGATGAAAGTAGCAAAGAATCTCCTTCAAGTCCTTTACTCATGCATGGACAAGATTTCCCGATTCCCATGTCAGCCAGAAAAGGAGGAAAGGTTGGTTGTTGTAGTAATCCATCAGCATCCTGTGCGACTTCTAAGATGAAACATTCTAGTTCTTCAAATTTGGCAACAAAAACGAAACCTCATTGGGGTGTTATTTGGAGAAAGAAGAACGACAATACTGGAAGTGATTTTAGATTTAAACACATTCTTCTGAAGGGCAATCCAGACAGGGATTTGTTAAGACCTAGTTGCTACCTTTGCCATAAGCCATATGATCCTTTTCTAATGTACATCCGTTGTGAAACGTGCACACGTAAGTTTTGTTTCTATGCAGGACCTCTTGTTGTATTTTGTCTTGAATTTGTTGGTTACCTTTCTTTGGGTTTTGAGAATTAATTTTTTGAGTTGCAGATTGGTACCATGCTGAAGCTGTAGATCTTGAGGAGTCGAAGATTTTTGAAGTTGTGGGGTTTAAATGTTGTAGGTGCCGTAGGGCTAGAATACCAATATGTCCTTACTTAGATCCGAAAAGCAAAAGGCAGTTAGAGGAGAAGAGGATTCGCTCAAGGGCTTCAAAGAAGGATAGCCAAAGAATGGAGCCTAATTTTTGTTTCATCTCAGAGCTACAGAAAGATGAAGAGATGACCAGTCCTGTGGTGCCCTTGCCGGGAACCACATCTTCAGAGGATAATAATCCTCTTGTTTCCGTTGAAGAATTCACTGAGCGCTCTCCAGGGGGTGGTTGTGAACAAAGTGCTGCAACTTTGTCTCTGCCGGGGCCAAGAAAACAGCCTGTCAGAGTTGACTCATCAGCTACTTTGACCAAGAATGTCAAAACATCATCAAGGTTTCTACCTGATAAGAATGCTGATATGTCTTATGTCAAGCACGAGCCTGCAATTAGCACAATATCTGCTGCTATTGCAGTTCCTTGTAAGATGTGTTCACATGCAAAACCATGCCCTGATCTTTGTTGTGATACATGTGAAATGTGGATCCACAGACATTGTTCACCTTGGAATGAAGAGGAGACTGGAGAAGATGGTTGGAAGTGTGGCAACTGTAGGGAATGGAGATAGTTGATGCTTAATCATCTGTGTAAGGTGCATCTTTCGCATGCATAATGGCTGATTGAAGGGGCTTGCCATTGATGCTGTCACAATTGGAGAATGAATCAAAATGAGCAAGCCACTCGTGATGTCTGCCCAAGTAACTTTAGTCTCCTACAATTTGATTGGGATAGCAAGGTGGTTGTTGCAGCTGCAACTTCTGATCAAGTTCCCATCATTTGGTATCACTGCTTTTGCCATCGAAAGGAAATGATTTTCTCGTGATAAAGGAGTAGTTGAGTTGATTCAGGAAACTAATTATGCACAAATACCTTTAGAAAAGATTACTAGGAGAGGTGGTGATATTTGCTCCAACCTTGACCGATAAGCAACCTTTTTTGTTGATGCTTATCTCATTTTTTACTGTAAAAAATACCAAAATTACCAATTCTTTTCCCTATTTTTTTTAGCCTTCAACAATTATCCGCTTAGTGAAATGTCACTGGAAGAAATTAAAGTTTACCAGTCAAATGACCAAGTGATCTCTCCTCCCACCTGTTACGAGCATTCCTGTGTGATTATATTAACTTTGCCTTGTATAGTAAATACAATTGCATTGCTAAAATCTTGAAACTGCTCCTGGATATAACGAGAACATCAGCTAGTATTACGTTGTGGCATCTTTTGCTTGCTGCATAGCTGGAGACCTTATTTATCAATTTATTTTTCCTGAGAGAAACTATTGAAATGTCATTCATACCATGGCTCAGTGCTACCTGTAGATGGCAAAGTGGATTTAAAAAATAATTATCCATCCATGCTATCCACCAATAAATGGGTTGAATAATGAATTTTTAAAAAAATGGGTCAAATATGGATAAGATCCGTATTATTCACTTAAAAAATGGATAACCAATGGATTTAACTTTTACATTTGCAAAGACTCAAATTGGGGGTTCCTCGAGTTTGGAAGACTAGAAATTTTCTCAAAAGTGATCATATTCAAGAAGCCTTGAATATTTATATTATCCGTCAGTTAACTCATTTTCTATCCATATTAGATATGGGTCGGGTCGGATAATTTATTCGTTTTTGCATTATCCGTTATAGATCTGATATATTCAACCCGACCCGCCTGTTTGCCATCCCTAGTGCTATCTCTAGAACTAAGTAAGAAACTTCTGTGGCTAACATGAAGATCATGTATCCGGTTATGGCTAATTTGCGTCACATAATTCAAGATGACAACCATACTATCTTTAGACAATCTTTGCAACTTCGTTAGAGGACTTCTAAGATGTTGTACCTATTTCGACACTCATCACTTATACAGGAAAGTTCAACTTGAGGATTTTAGTATTTCTTTCACCAAGCTAAAGACATTGTTCAAATTCGAAAAGGCACTCATGCATACGTTTGAAAATGAAATTCAGGTGTCACTATCTACTTCCATATATTGGATATTTTACCATGCACTTTCATTCATAATCTGGACCAAACAAAATGAATATACTGCGTGGTTTAACCCAAGCGACGATGTTAAAAAACTAATAGCGCAAACCTAAAGTTAATTAATTTCTTTCACAGCTCAAGACAGGCAATATCTTGAAATTAAAAAAAAAAAAAAAAAAAAAACCCTGCATAAATATATTGCATGCCGCTATAAGGCCATCTCCAATGGTACTCTATTTTTTGCACCAATTTCAAATTTGGTGCAAGAAATAGAGTAATGTTGCTCCAATGGTACTCCATTTGTTGCTCTATTATAGAGCATGAATAGTGTTGCACCAAATTGGTGCAACACTGTTCATTACTCTATATTTGGTTTAATAATATTTTATTCATTTGGTGTAAAGTAAATAGAAGATAACAGAGAGAAATAGAGTGGTTGGAGTAGAAGATAATAATATAATATAGAAGAGAGAAAATTTAGTGTAAAAATAGTGTAATGGTTGGAGTAGATTTGGTGTTGCACCATTTTAGAGTGAAAAATGGTGCAAAAAATAGAGTGATTGTTGGAGATGCCCTAAATGAACAGTGTTTCGGCTGATCATTTAGATAGTTGAGTTATCATGTAAAAAACTTTTAATACATCTTCAACACATCATGGCAAGAAGTTAAATCAACGATAAATTTCTCCTTTTTTCTCATTAAAATCGTAATACACTAAAATACATAGGGAGGAACAAACCAATGCGGCACTTACAATCACCCTGTGCTATTGATACTCCATAAACCAATTGTGTAAAGCCTAACTAAAGGCAAATATAAAATTTGAGGGAAAGAAGGAAAAGAACTAATAGACCCTAAAAACTGTAGACCTCATGAAAGCACAAGATATTTGTGCAAAAAGAATCTCAAAACTCTGACTCAACGTCCCAGAAAACGAATGATGTGCTATGCCAATCAGAAGTCTCACCCTCTCTTCCGCCAGCTCTGGCATCCCGGCATCCTGTTTTTCGATGTCCATCTTGCCTTTTGGGACGTGTCGGTGTGCAATATAAACAAATTTTACAGCTGTCGTTCCTGGAAAAATTCGTCCTCAAATTAAAACAACTTAAAGCAAACCAGCAAGCAGCGCCCCAGGGTCTGACTCTGCTGGAGGTGTAGGGGTTGGCTGAGTTTGGGGAGGCAATGGTGGTCCAGCAGCCGTGGGAGTTGTAGGGACAATAACCAATTGTTCCTTAATGAACTCCTTCAACCTGCATAGTGAGAAGGAAGTTCAAAAGTTAACTATAAGTTGGTAATGAACACCAAAAGTCAAATTGCATATCACATTTCAGTCGTACTCAAATGTCAGAGTAGGATCTCCAGAAGCAACAGTCATACGCAGTTGAGTTCTATCAGCTGGATCTGTTTCTATTCTTACCTGTATAATTCAACCACAGATGTTAGATAATAGTTGCACAGTTTAGTAGTTTCAACTAAATGATACATTACTAATGCTGAAATCCTAAGAAGGTACAATAGTTTCCACCTCTATCAGAAGGAAATGAGAACAGATTAGGGTAAATATTTGTAAGACAACAGCTTTAAATCAGTCAAAGTTACAAGTTCAGATTCAACCCCCCACCTAAAAAAGAACTAAAGAAAACATTTGACCAAAGATAATGAAAAATGAAATATAGTGAGGTACAATTTCCTCTTCTGCTATATTCTCAGCATACCACAGTTGTATTATTTTTCTCACTTAATGACACAAAAATATACCAAATTAGCAATGAATGGTTATGTTGAAACCATACACGTAATGATATTTAATTAAATCAATTTTCCATTCAGGACATTCTATTAAATCAAAATAAGGCACTAAACCACAAGACTACTAGCTTACCAAACACAACATGGCTCGTGTACTCTCGGAGTAGAAAGTTGTGCTAGCAACCAAATTATTTGCATTTGGATCCTGAATAAGAAATTCGAAAGTGAAACTTAATAGTTATGAAGCCCAAAATCCAACATGGACAGAGCCATACTAGAAGAAAGCTAAAAGATAAAAAACTTACAAGCCCTGGACAAACCATCAACCGTAAACTGTTCAACAAGTTTGCCATTTCCGGAAGCGACATTGGTCTTACACCTCTAACCTGAGCATGGTAGCCAAATAAGTTTGAGATAGTAGTTGAGATCTAAGTTGCTTGGACTCGGGTGCGGGTACCCAATATGCGGACGGATCCGAGTATCGAATTCAGTAAAATCTAAATTTTAAGATTTGGGGGTGCGGATTGGGATGTGGATACGGGTGCGGGGATTCGGCTAATAAAATAGAGCTATAAAAATATTGTAAATTTTGAGAGATATTCTGTGAAAAACTTACATGAATATTGTCCTTATCAAAAAAAAAAAAAAAAAAAAAAAAAAAAAAAAAAAAAAAAAAAAAAAAAAAAAAAAAAAAAAAANAGCAACAACAAATGTAGTTGTCTAAACTACGTTTGACTTGATCCCGAAAGGGTACGTAGGCAGCCTCTCTGAGGTTCAGTCACAACAAAAGAAAAATCCAAAAATCCCCAAGAATGAAACTGGGGCAGAAGTTATGGTTGTTGCAAGAAATATGATTCCGAAAGTTGTAGTTTTGAACCCACGTTGAATTATTTTGAGCCTTTATACACTCCTTTCTAAATCCCATCCATAAGCCCGCATTACAGTCCAAGGAAAGACCTTCCGACCAGTCTTCGAGAGATGCCAAGTCAAGCGAGCAAAGGTGAATCACATCAGGGGCAA
>MU789726.1:61757-90094 GCA_026770625.1 Nicotiana glauca
GCAATTTGAAGAACGAACACTACAGACAATCAAATAAGAATCCAGATGTATTATCAGACAATTGATAAGCAACTAAATTTCTTTAAGTGATCAATTTCCAAAAGGGTTTTTGTTGCCGTGCGAAGTATATTTTACTTAATTATATTTTTCAGAAAACCAAACAAAATAAAGAGATTCATAAAGCCAACTCCAACTTGTTTGGAACTGGAAAAAAAAGGCAGCCCGGTGCACTAAGCTCCCGCTATGCGCGGAGTCCAGGGAAGGGCCGGACCACAAGGGTCTATTATAAGCAATCTTACCCTGCATTTCTGCAAGAGGTTGTTTCCACGGCTCGAACCAGTGACCTCCTGGTCACATGGCAACAACTTTATCAGTTACGCCAAGGCTCCCCTTCCTTATTTGGAACTGAGAACTGATTAATTCATATTTTGAAAACCACCAAAGATTTGGGGTAGAAGATAGGGGAAAAACAAGAGTCAAAATCTACCTGATATCAGGATCCTTCAGTGAGGTAATAATCTGAGCTTGATGTCTTTTGATAATGTCCTGTACATCTGTGACCATCAACATCCGACTCATATTCTCCTGCATTTCGGCAATAATAACATGAGGAAATCAGAATTGTCTTGGTGGCATGCTGTTAACTGGAGTTATTCTCAAATTAGTTTGTCAAAAATTTGGCATATACACGTTACACAGTGCCACTGATGGACTAAAAGACCTCGGGCATAGCTTGTATGCTGCTACGACTTACCAAGCCAAGATAACGAATATTTGGCTCACGGACAGCAATGAATTTCCCAAGCAACGCAACACACTGAGACATCATTTCCTTTTCGGCATCAAGATGCATGACCTGCAGTAAAGCAATTAGAATTTAGCCCTCAAGTCTTACGAGAAAGCAGGGGACAGAGAAGAACCTAAAACAGCAGATCAAGTTTTGAAAATCTGAATAACACAAAATAGCATGTCTTAGCACATAATGTTCCCAAAGGGTTAAGAGTTGCACATAATTTCATGGAGAACGTTTCAGGTCACTGAGCTGCCAAATATTGATTTAGCAATTTGTCAGAAATCAGAATGCTTTCCAAGAAAAGAATGCACATCATTTCATGGAGAACGTTTCAGGTCATTGAGCTGCCAAATAATGATTTAGCAATTTGTCAGAAATCAGAATGCTTTCCAAGAAAACATGACTCTAGAATTTATAATCACCAGGAATTTGATTTGATGAAAACTGTTCTCCATAAAGAACTAAGTTACTAAATGTCAGATTCCATAGCCATTAGCACTGAACTTCATAGAAAGCATGAGACTGTATCTCAAGAACACAAAAGAAGAACGACCTGTTACAATTAGAAACTTACAAGAGCAAGGGCTTCAAATAGGACTGCATGTGACGCATTGTTTTTGTTCACATTTTTCACCACATCAGTTCCCATCAATATCCGTTGCAAAACCTAATTGAATGAAATGAAATGAGTTTTGGGATCTTACTCCAGATTCTTTTTTTCCTGGCATGTACAAATAAATGATATGTTTGCAGTAAACGAGTCATTTACATGTGAGAATACCTCAAACAATGATCTTCTAGTGCTCGGATCTTCAATAGTCGGAAAATATTGAAGAGCCCGCATAGTCTTCACCTGAGATCAAAATCAAAAAAATTAAAGATGATATGTGAGCAGAGATCACCATTTTGTTCTTAAGTTACTGGCGTCGGTACATCAAATTTATCATTTTAAGGATCAGCCTACCCACTCACCCAATTTTTAATGCCATGCACTGATGTGCATATATTGACTATAATCCAATTGGAAAGCATATGTGTGTTTCAAGGTTCATTGGCAAAATATGCAGTTTTATCCACAGACAATACTGGGTTCGGTAAATTCAACAGTAAGGAGTAAACAAACCTGAAGCCAGGGAGATGGGATCCCATAGTACGTATATTCTTGTGGAATATCTTGGTTCCTGGCAAGCCTTTCCAACACTTTAACACATTTTGGAAGACAACTCCAATATGCTTCATGGTTACTAGCCACTAATGCAACTAGAAGGCTCATGGAAGATGTCAAAACACCAAAATCCCGTTCATCCAGTAGTTGTGCCATCCTATCTGACCTGGAATATGAGGAAACTCCAACCGCTGAAACACGAATGAAGTCATTCCATAAACCATTCAAATAGATAATTACACATACCAGCCATCAACATTCACGACGTCAGGATTTTTCCTAAAAAGACGCAGGAGACATAGGGCAGCCTTCTTCCTCACAAGTGGCCTGCAACTGCTTGATATCTTGCAGCACAAAAAGAAGGGAAAAAAAGAGTCAACCTCAATTTCAAACTCACAAGCTCAATGCTGTAAGTATCACTTACGAGTAACTTCTGAACATCAGGTGCCAGAGATTCAGCAAATTCCCTTCCCCCAATATTTCCAACCTGCGTATATATATATGAACATTTACAATTTGAAATATAAGGGAAAAAAAAACCCAAAGCTTCAATACATTGCAGGCAAAAAATTCCTTTCCAGGAAAAGCAAAATAACAACACAAGATTTGCATATATGCAAGTAAAAAGCAACAAAACATCTGCGACCCGTACCAAAGTCAATGCTAGACACTGGAAAGTCTCGTTGCGGCCTATTATGTCATTGCGTACTGTATTAATTGCTAATCTCAAAAAATCGTGGTTCTCATTGAGCAAACATGATGTGACTATGTACCCAACCTGCAAAACACAAAAAAGCAATCAGTCAAACCTCAAAGTCCTTGCTTCAAATATTCACACAAAATAGAAGCTGCAGCACATGGAAGACTAGAACGTGCACCACCTCCATCTTGAACTAGTATGTATGTATGTAAGAGGATTACCAAGTACAAAAAAGATGTATCACACAATAACATTCTCCAACTATTTCTATAAAGCCGTGGTTTCAATAGTTTTAAGAGAAAGTACAGCTGAAAATATAGATATCAACTTCTAGAACGAAATAGGAGTACCTTATTTTTTTTGATAACCGAGAAATAGGATTACCTTAAGTTACCATAATTCCTAGGTGATTACTTATCCATGTGATTGAATGAAAAGAAGAATGGGGACGTACCTGCTTCTCGGGATACTTTGGAGCAGATATCAGAGATACAGCTTCCATGTGACCAAAATCCACATCATAACCAAGCATATAAATGTAAAGCATTTTCCAGACATATTTCTTCTTTTCATAATGTGTCAACCCCTGTTGCAAAAAAAAAAAGTATAAACTCCATCCCCATGGTTGAAGCAGATTAAATTTTACAGCCAAGGCAGCTCTATCCAAGCTATATAGATAGATCAAAAAACACAGAAATTAAATAAGCAACAAAGTAAGGAAACACTATGATGGAGCATCTGCCATCCAGCGTTATCAAAGGCGAAAAACGCAAAAAGCTCTAAAGTCCGTTGGGACTTTAAGCGCAAATAAAATGTGGGCTTTACTGAAAAAGGCACAATGGGAGAAAAAGTAAAAATATGCATGTAGTCCAAGACTAATCATTATAAGCATGAATAACAAATATATAGACAAAGAAATTGAAAAAAAAAGGTCACGATAAAGTGAAATATCAATTGTTTAAGGTCGCCTTTTTAGGATTACACTCATTGGCAAGAAAAAGTATGCCTTAGAGCTTTGATGCGATTCTAAAGCGCCCACAAAGCGAGGCAAACCGCTCAACGTGTTTTGAGCCTCGCTTCAGGGCTTAAGCGCGCTTTAAGTGCGCCTTTGACAACACTGCTGCCATCTTGTCCCATTATTCAATAAAGAAAATATTCGAGTATTACAATTTCACTAGTGCATTTGCCTTGTATATATCTGACTATGTCCTCCAATTCCACTATTTATTTAGGAGAGTATCAAACAAATATGAACAAATTAGGCATCTAAACTCCTTCTTATCTAATTTTTGCCCCTTCTGGTTGGTTAATCGCCATAAGTAGTGTCACTAACAATAGGTTGAAAATATCTCTCTTTTCCTCCTCCCTTCAGCTATAACATCCCCTTTGATTGAACAAGCAAAAAAGAGGCTAGATGAGATGTTTCATCATTTTGAGAGAGAGAGCATTTGGAGACAATCCAATGTTCACAAAAATGTCAT
This sequence comes from Nicotiana glauca, assembly GCA_026770625.1. Classification (NCBI taxonomy): domain Eukaryota; kingdom Viridiplantae; phylum Streptophyta; class Magnoliopsida; order Solanales; family Solanaceae; genus Nicotiana; species Nicotiana glauca. Next base: position 65,897 of record MU789726.1, read on the forward strand.
ATAGTTAGCTCCTTCCCCTCCTTTGAATAGCACCTCAATAAAAAAAGCATTTGAGATATCTTCATTGAAAATCTAATTCTACATCTTTCTTTGTTTCAACGCTAGTTCAATGTCCAACTTTGAACACATAGGATCTAAGTTCAATACCTTACATATGCAAGAAACTTGCAGAAACCTCAATATTTTTTTTGTTAGTACAGCATCCTCAGTACTCAGTAGATGAATGCATATTATCATGCATCTTAACAAATTATGGGACCCTAGTTAGAGCATTACCTTGTATCAACAATATGGTGGAAAGAACTCGATACTATTCTGGATGTAAAGCCAACCCTGCTCATATCCCTTTTACCTTACAGAATATTCTTGTAAAGGCTTCACAATTGCAGGATCACTGCACCCTTAGTAGAAAATAACTGTTATAGATGCTGCTTCAAAGTCCTTAACTATGTAGCATCTTAATGGAACATCATCTCTACCAACTCGGATAGTTCTACAGCTTATACCTAGAGTTTGTTTCGAACTTCTATGCTTTACATGATAACACATAAGGAATTCGGCTATCGCTCTAGTTTATATAAACAAGCAGTCTTTTGTTTCTTCCTTTCCCGCCTTAGTCAATCTAATAATGCTAGGGGCACAGTTCTTAAGGGCTTGAACAGATACATCACCAAGAACCATTTCAAAAGTTAACAACTGTCACGTGGATATATGGATCCACATTTAGATAGGAACAGTCGACACGTGCATTTACCACAGAATTGTTCAAGTTGCACGATAATACAAAGTGATTCCTCACAACTCGAATTGTTATTCAGGCTAATGAAATCATCTCAATTCAATATCATCCACTAGAAAATATAAAAGATATATCTTTTTCTGACCTAGACCTTCACACTGCTATCTTAACTAGCCTAAATCGGGCATTCTTTACCTAACAAGCAAATAGTAACTAAGTATCTAGTAAATTCAAAACTGGATCAATCTTAATGATTTCTTACAATGCATTCAAGTCTTTCGTGGAATACTTATACTGTTAAAACACAAGAATGAATTCAATAAGTGCATACGGCTTCTACTTAACTAGCAGATACCTCTATAATACCCCGTTCCCAAGCAGATTAACCTAAGCCCAAAATCAAACAAAAGGACCTACTAGTTAGACCATATACACATCACAGCTCATAGTAGTAAAAAATGCAATAGCATTTCAGCTGAAGATATAAATCAAAACAAACCCCAATATCGCAATTACGCGATAAACAGAAAGCAAAAACCCTTGGCATACATTTACACATCAATGAAAATTATCAAGGATTCACATGTAGAAAGAAAGTAGTGACCTTTTCGTTTTTGAAGCGAGTACGAATATTTCCAAGCTCTTTATCAACACGAAGACGCTCTGCCTCTTTGTTCTGGCAATTTCGAATGTCGCTTATGAACACTGACAAACCTCTCATCCCCGATAACGCCATCAGATCCAAACCCAAGAGAGAGAGGCTTTAACTATATTTCTAGATCCCTCGCAAAGAGAGATCTTCTCCTATAAGATCGAGCCTCACAATTCACCTAAATACGAGTATAAATTTCTTGCTTTTCCTTTACAAAAAAATATATGTGGATATATGGTGGGGGGTGGGGGTAGAAGGTGGACTGAGAAATTTGGAAAAGCCGTCAGGGCAGCGGAGGAAGACGACTTTTAGTTTAGTTTAATTTGACGATACAGAGAAGCATCATTTTGCATTTCCATTTCCGTTTCTGTTTCCGTTTGTTTCATTTGAATTTCTGTTTTTAATTTATTTGGGAAAAAATAAAATGATTTTGCTCTCCCTTCTTTATCTTTCAATTTATTTATGGGAATTAATTGCGCACTGTTGGTCATGTCAATGTAACGGTGGACCCAAGTTTTTGAATATTGTTGGGAGGGTTTCGGGTCTTATTCCTTGACCCGAAATACACTTGGATATATTAATCCCCACAGGCTGTAATTTTCTGTTACTAATATTTTAATTTCAAAAATTGCTGCTGCAAGTGGCATACATAAGTGATGCGCTCATCATTCCACTTTTAAACGAATTTGAATCTAAGATGACAATAATCTTTAACATTTTACTTCATTCTAAATTGATACACTGTCTTTTATTTTATTTTTAAGTGGCATCGACCCTATTCAGTGTAGACATTGTTTTTAAAAATTAATAAATGGTAATTATATACACACACACATATATATATATATATGTAGAACTTGTCTTTGATTGAGATTTCGATTGAAAAGATGTTAGGCCGCTTCCTCATGTACCTAAGAAGCCGAGGCAATCTCGATTGAAGCCAATTCAATATTTTCCTACTCAATCTTCTTTATAGAAATAGCACTCGATCAAAGGGGAGCATAAGCAAGTTCAGTGGTAGAAACCTCTGTAATCGATCGATGGGAACCTCGAAGCTGTCTGGGGCAGGAGAAAACTCATATTAAGCACTGCCCCAGCATCAACTGGTACAAGGAGGAGGCACGATAGCGAAGATCAATNCGAATTTGAATCTAAGATGACAATAATCTTTAACATTTTACTTCATTCTAAATTGATACACTGTCTTTTATTTTATTTTTAAGTGGCATCGACCCTATTCAGTGTAGACATTGTTTTTAAAAATTAATAAATGGTAATTATATACACACACACATATATATATATATATGTAGAACTTGTCTTTGATTGAGATTTCGATTGAAAAGATGTTAGGCCGCTTCCTCATGTACCTAAGAAGCCGAGGCAATCTCGATTGAAGCCAATTCAATATTTTCCTACTCAATCTTCTTTATAGAAATAGCACTCGATCAAAGGGTAGCATAAGCAAGTTCAGTAGTACAAACCTCTGTAATCGATCGATGGGAACCTCGAAGCTATCTGGGGCAGGAGAAAACTCATATTAAGCACTGTCCAATGTCAGATACGATTGTAAAGTATTTTTCCGTGAAAATATATTAGATTAAATATATATTCCATTAGTAAATCTTTAATTCAAGTTGATAAATAATAAGTGTTAGGTGTTTGTCATAATATTCTTATCATATTTGATTTTCCTATTTATTGAAGGAAAGACCGACATATTTATTCTTGTAGAAGGAAATTATAAATCTTCCATATCTAGTTAGTTCTTTTTCTTGTAGGAAAAAATTTAGTTCTATAAATTGAAGATCCGTCCTTCTTATTCAGTAACATTTACAATGTAGCCGTATGGGGCTTGAGAATCGTGTTTAGGGGCAGAACTTTACGGGACAAGTGTTAGTGTGTCACTTGTGTTTGCCTCTTCGTGAGATTGTTCTCTCGATGTTTTGTACTCTCTTTAATTATAGTGGATTGCTCATCTCCACCGGGGACATAAATCAATTGATTGAACCCCGTTAAATATTTATATCTCTTTTGATATTTTTTTTTATTGTCGGATTTATTATTATTCAAGATTTGCTTTGTTAGAACGTTCAAAGGTTTAAGATGGTTGCCGTGCCTCCAATAAAAGTAGTGGCATGTGCTAGTTGGATGTCGTGGCAATATTTGTAGTGGAAGGTGCCAAATTAAGTTTAAAAAGGAAAGTAAAAAGGAGTATAGCATTAGGATTATTCTTTTCTCCAACTAGCCTTTAGCTGGCTTGATAAATGATAAAGGCCACCTAGCCAATCATCATTATATTTTCTAAATGCCTCCTTTGGGTGTGATTCGCATATTGTCTTTAATTAAACATCAGAAAATAAAATGATGAACTTATTCACAAAAATAAAGTCGGACGTCTTTTATATAATAAGGTTGCACAAGGCAATAGGCACCACAACCTTAGCCTGTATTAAGCAAATCATAAACGTTATAAACGTCTATAATATTTGAAGTTCGTGTATTTGTTTAATCAATCACTTATACTGACACACTCATTCATTTGAGTCCAAATAAACAATCACTAATATTGAGATTAATTTTTTAAACCATTTGAGGATGTAACTTTGTGCTTGCTATTTCTGAAGTGTTGAACTTTTAATGATGGGAGTCCTTGATATGCCTATTCAAATAGCTCAAATAAATGTTCCACCAACCGCTTAAATTAAAAATAACAATATATACATAATTTATATATTATATGTGTATAATTATATATAATCAATGTATTATTTATATATATGATTAGAAAAAGTAAATAGTGAATATAACGGGCTATTTGTGTAAATATCTCATTTAAATATTGGTGTTAGAGATTCATCCGCAGCTTGTGCTTTAGTGTTAACAAGTATGATACTTGATTTGTTTTTCTGAGACATGTCACTAGTAAAGACGCAAAATGACAAAAAAACATCCTAAGAACATTCTATAAGTCATTCTTGCTTTTGTGAGTCTTATAAATTACATCAAGAGTTAGAAATTAAACTTGCTAATTGATGAAGTAAAAAATTTATTAAGAACATTTGTGGTTAAAATCTATAAATTTTGGGAACCTAACTTGAAAAACAAAATCTCTAGTGCATATAACTCATTTGAGATCATTTTTTAAATAAAGGTAGGAGTGTTATAAAACAATAAAAGAAGAGAAGAGTATTGTAGAGAAAAGTAGACAGAGAAATCTTATTGATTTGGGATAAATTACAATGGAATAAAACCTCTCTATTTGTAAGAAAAAAATGACTTAGTCACCAAATAATAAACCCTAAAATCTATCTGAAATATAGATATTCAGCATAAATGAAATACTATTTATAACACTCCCCTTTGAATGTCTATTCAATATGTAATGTGCCTCGTTAAAACCTTAACTAAAATAAAATTCAGTGGGAAAAAATTCTAGTAAAGAGTACACATATCTAACAGTATGCATTTTGATTGCCTCATTAAAAACTTTGCAAGGAAAACCCAGTAGGACAAAACCTTGTAAGGAATAAATGAGTACAATTTGTATTAGCTCCCCTTAATGAGACAATCAATTCACATCTTTGAGCCTTTGTATTCCAATCTTGTGCACCATCTTCAAAAGATCATTGGTAGAGATTTGATAAATAAATCAGCGATATTAACTTGAATGATTTTGTTGCGCCTTGAAATCATCATTCTTGATAGATATGTAATGTCTTCATAAAATGCCATGGAATTGCCTTTTCAATATCTCCATAGAGGTAAAAATTCTCGCTATCACATCATCATGCTTATAGTTATAGCAAGATACATATGTGCACAAATTGCACTTAGGATATGGTCATTCAAGACAACAAAACTCTCCAAGAATTGTATATGCTATAAGCATTTTAAATCGTTCATGGATTGCCATACAAGTATAGTCAAATAAGCCAAATAAATAGACTTTAGATTTACATCAAGGTTTTATGTCATGCCAAACAAATAAGATACATGAAAGTGATTGCACATACCATTGACTTTATACTTCAATTGTTCTACATGCCTTTTATATGAAACCAATTCTATTCGAATTATGTCTCTTCCATTTGACCAATATTGGTATGTCTGTATTTGACAGACTTAAGATCCTCATCTATCCTTAGCACTATCATAGATGTCGTCGACGAACATTTTGTATCAGTTCCAACATTTTTTTCATAGAGATATAACATAGAGATCTCTTTATTCATATTTTCAAGTACCTGAACCTCTCATGAGATTTTATCAAGTATTATTGTATGTGATATTCTAGGTCACTTGCCCCCTTTTTGATTATTTTGATCATTTGCTAATCTTTTTTATCAATAATTTTATTTGAAATTGATTTGTCTATGCGCTTTAAATGTAACATAAACTTTGTCCTTGCACGACTTATTCTAATAGGAGCATTTGCAATGAGAATATAATTATTTCTTTGGGTCAACAAATGCGTCTGGCATGCTTTGCAATATATTGTAGATGAATTATCTTTTTATGAACTTCAAGTTCATGTTATCTTCGAGGATCTAGAGTACAAATGATAATTCATCCCACATAACTTTTTCTCAATTGTTTAGCTTGTCTTCCCCTCATGTTAGAAAAAATAACTTGCTTCCTCAACTTTGTAAACTTACCTTTGTGCATTATGGTGTTAATCAAAATATACATCAATAATAACAAGATGAAATTATTTAGTTCCTGACCCTGAACCACTTGTGAAGGAGGAATGTAATATACTTTCGTATATAACGTATATCAAACTGATATAGATAACTTTGTTCTCCTAAGCAATATCTTAACTATTAAGTGGAGGCACTCAATAAATTATTTTGTTAAACCAGTTGTGATGTAAACTAACTTATCAAGATGAACGACCTTGAATAGAAAATATGAAAATTATGCTCAAAATTAAATTATTGAGCAAGTTACCTCGCAAACACCAAGTTGCGGGTTAATAATAATCGTATATGTAACCATCTCATAGATGTATATTATATGGTATACATGGTGTCACGATCCAAAATCCACTAAGGGTCGTGATGGCGTCGGACACGCTGTCAGGAAAGCCAACACCAAGAAATTAACTAAAATCTCGTTTTAGGATTTATTGAAAACATTTCTTTTATGCAATTAAACAATAAATGAAGAAGTTCACTGAAGTAAGATGATGTCTTTAATAGATTTAATATTAAACAATTCCATAACCTGTTATAACCCATATCCACACGCGTTAGTTCATGCCATATGTTAGTTAACACAAATCCAATAAGTAATTATCCTTGAGATGATAAGAAGTTAATCATATTGATCTGAAGTGATACAAGGGTGCATAAGGGTGATTAACAAGTATTAGAAGTTAAACGAATCAAAGATGTTGTAACTCGTATTTTTGGGTAAATCTATAGGTGCTTAATATACTAAGGAGGTCATGGTTTAAGGTATTTGAATCATATAATATCCGTATCATAAGTCTTGAAGTCAAACGAGTTATGAAACAAAAGTCGACAAAAGTTGTCACAACTTAGGTTCATAGTTTTACTTAAACTTTAGGTCAAATGTTATTAAGCTTTTCTCCCAATATACTTGGAATTAAGGGGTGATCTACCCACCAAATTGAAGATCTATGAGTCTAGTTTCCAACGCATTAAACCGTTTATCAATACGACATTGGAGTAGAGAGATATAGGCATTTTTGTGAGACTGCACAAGCTGCTATGTGACAAGTAGGTGTGTCACCTACTTGTTTAAATGATGGCCCAATAAGAGGGAATTTCGGGGCAGCTATTGAGCCCATTTAAAGTGTTATCTCCTTCAATATAAACCTCATTATATATCACAAATAATCAGACCTAAACCCCTGCAAACTTCCTCCCAAAAATTCTCCACAAACCCTAATTGATTTTCCCTCTCTTTCAAGTTCAAATTAGGGGTAAACCCTAGAGTTTGAAGAACCAAGATAAAGGCTGAGTTATCCAACAAGTAAGGTGAGTTTACTGCTGTATTTCATACATTTATTCTTCTGTTAATTCATGGTAACTCGTTCTATACATGTAAGAACTCACGGGACGGTGATCGGAAGCCGTGAGTTCAAGTTATTCACTTGTAGCGGACTGTTTTGTGGACTGTTTTGTGCTGCTGTTGGGCTCCGTTTTTATTATTGTTTTGTGGAGTTTTGGAGGAGGCAGGGTGTGGAGAAACACCATATATATGTTGGGTTGTGGTCTGTTAGTTCTTCGTAATATTTTTGGGTCGTTTGATACGACTATGGTGTCCGTCGTATGTATGAAGTGATTAGGTTGTGTGTGGACTGTTTTGGGAGGCTCAATATGTTTATTAATGATGTTGTTTAGGCTGTTTGGTGATTGTTTTGAATGGTGTGAAGTCATATATATAGGGGAGGTGCTGTCCGTTTCATCGTAAAATAGGTTGTGGTCGATACATAATAGTTATGACGCTTGAATGATAACTATAGTATCGTTTCTCTTGTTGTAGACTAAGGAGTCGTGAAAATTGCATAGCTTGAGATTGGGGCAGTATATACAAGGTATGTGAGGCTATACCTTTCCTTCTTTTGCACGACTCCGATTATACATAATGTGATGAACGAGCTTCCAAAGATACTCTACTCTTAGAAGCTAGCAGTACTTACATTGTTTCCCCTCTTATGGGACGATTGATGTTAATGTTGCTTCTCTTATTCTTATGTTATCAATGTTGTTGGTATTTCCTAATTCTTATAAGGTTCATAGTGAAGAGTTACTCCTAATAACGCGTACAAAGGATACGTTACGTCACTCCTAAAGGTTTATAACATAATTCCATGAGTCAAGCATGCACTATATATATATGTATCTATTTTACTCTACCGAGCCGCGCTATAGACGGCCGGGTATGGCACCTACTGTGCAACCACTGATCAGTTGGGTTTTACCGAGCTCCACGTGGCCGGGTACGATCTACCGAGCCTTATGATGGCCGGGTACGTTTTTACCGAGCCTACTACGGCCGGGTACGATATGATGATGATGATGCCCACAGAGGCGTATGTTTTAAAAAGCTTATATATTTATACATATGTATCATGCATTTCATGTCAGTAGCCCTCAGAGGTACTCAGATGTTACAGGTTGTATATTCTCTATCCATGTTTATATTACTGTTCGTGTTTATGCTTCCCTGCCTTACATACTCAGTACTTTATTCGTACTGACGTCCTTTTATTTGTGGACGCTGCATGTCGTGCTGCAGGTCCTGATAGACAGGCAGGTGTAGCTCCCCCACCACAGTAGGCTGTCCAGTTCAGCAGTGATTGGCGAGATCCCTTCTCCGGACTTGCCTTGGTCTTGGTATGCATTTTTGTTATAGACATTATGGGTATGTCGGGGCCCTGTTCCGGCTATGTTGCAGTACTTATGTTCCTATAGAGGCTCATAGACATGTGTCGACTCATGTATAGTTTGGTATGCCTTGTCGGCTGGTTTTTGTTGTATAGCCTTTCATGATAGCGTGGTAGGTCGTACCATATATATATAGTTTCTTGATTGTCTGGTCATCCCATGTTATGTAGGTTCATGCCATCATATTTTATTGTTGGTTGTCCATGATCCATGTCTACCATTTTTATTGACCTCCTCAGCTCTAAAAGATAATAAAGAAGGTTAGATAAAATGTACGTTGGTGCTCGGCAAGTATGGTCGGGTGCTAGTCATGGCCCTCCAGTTTGGGTCGTGACATAACCATCCCAGAACCCGATATCACAAGTGTATGAGCTATCTCTGCGAAGCAATATAATACAACAATCGTCCGGAATACAAATTGGACAGAAAGCAAATACAATATTCTGAAAGAGACTCTGCTGGTTGCGGATCATCTCAAGAAGTGCATCTCACCCTAGTCTCCGTATCAACCATGCTGCTACATCCACTAGGCCTCTAGAGATGCATGTACCCGTGCAACAAAAATACACAGCAAGTGTAGCATGAGTACGTGTATTCAGCAAGTATCCTGTCTAATCTCGAAGAAGTAGAGACGAGAGGTCGACTTCGACACTTACTAGTGGTCCAGTAATGGTACACAATAATATAATAATCGATGATTTTTATAAAAATGATTATAATTCAATAGAGTGAAACGAACAAACTGGCTAGAATCCGTTACTTGAACGAAACTAGATCTTGTGGAATCATATTGAATATTTGACGATACATTCTGTACCTTGCTAAAAAACTGATTCTTGTTTACCAACCACACATTGTCTAACCAAATCCAATTCTTTCTCGATACGTTCCTCAAAAAATCCAATTCGGACGGATTCTTCTCCCAACTAACAAAGTGATCTTGGCAGAATTGCCACATATGAAATTGAGCACAGTTTTGCAAAGAAATAGCCCACTTGTTTCTCAAGAAGAGATGGGAAACATGCTCAATATCATTTGATTGAATAGTTGACCTAGCCCCTTGTTGTTTGAAGAAACCCTCTATTTCAATTGGTATTTTTTCACGAAAAACAAACATGAGATAAGAAATCCTTTGAATAGTGGTCCCGAATTCAAGTTGATTCTATTTCGACTCTTCCTCAGAGAAAGACGATCAAACAATTCCCAATTATGATCCTTGCGGATCGGATGATCCATATAATATACAAAAAGAAATTCAGATATTTGAGACTTTCTCTTTGAATATTTTTTCTTTTATGGAAATTCCCAAATCCCTTTTTATTTTCATCAACTTTACATATATTCTCAAACCGAGAAGAAACAATATCAACTTCAATAAGTTTCAAGGCAAGCGATACAAGCATGCGCAATTCATGCCGAGGACGTATGATCCGATCCAATAATATTTAAACTGTGTATTGCCAGAGGGTCGAATGACGCGAACCATAGATGCATCTATTTAATCTACCGAGGCGTTCGGCCCGTTTTACAATATATAAACACATTCAGACAATCAATCAAGAAGTCATCAGGAAATAATTATCCAAGTATAACATGTTTTTGGGTCCTAAACTACCTGGACTTAAATATAATAGCAGCTACGCAGAGACCCTCGTCACCTCGTGCGTACGTAGCCCCCACAATTAGAAGCACATATTTAATTATTTTACATATGGGGACAATTCCCTCTTACAAGGTTAGAAAGGAGACTCACCTCGATCTGAAGATCCATAACCGGTATTCCACGCCCTTATGAAGACTCAGTTGATGCTAAATGCTCCAAAGCTAGCCAATAATTATGCAAATCCATTAATATATGTTCAATTACTCATTACAATCCCATTTATAATAATTCCTAACCCCGATCGAAAAGTTAACAAAAATGCCCTCGAGCCCACGTGCCCAGATTCTGAGATTTTTTGAAGATTAAGTCTATCCATAGCCTCACGAACTCAAATATATATTCTACTCTTAATTTCATACCCAAAATCGTGGTCAAATTCCAAGAATATCAATTTCTAGGTCTTTCCACCAAAACCCCAAATTTCTACCAATTTCATGCTCAAATCCATACATAATCAATGTATTTAACTCAAGATAGACGGGGATAGCTTACCTTGTCATTGATGATGAAAACCCCTTCTTGAAACCCTTCAAGAATCGCCCAAGCCAAGGGAAAGATGAAAGAAAATGGCCAAATCCCGACTTTAAAACAACTCACTGCCTCCAGCCTTTCCATACCCGCGGTCTCTTGAACTCTTGTGCGGTTCCGTAGTGTGGACCAAACGGTTGCTTCTGTGGTCCAGGGCTCCCAGCCTATTTCGCTTTTGTGTCATCTACTCTGTAAACGCGGTCTCGCATCTGCGGTGAAATGACCGCATTTGAGGTCCCAACTCCCCCCCACCAATATCGCATATGCGACCATAGGTCCACTTCTGCGGCTTCGCACCTGCGGCCCTAGCCTCGCAGGTGCACCAGCAACCAGCAACCAGCAACTTTGGCCTTTTCCAAAATTACATTTTCGATCCGTTAACCATCCGGAATCTACCCGATGCCCCCGGGAGCCCAACCAATCATGCCAACCAGTCCCAAAATACATTACAAACTTACTCGAGGTCTCAAATCATATCAAACAACGCTAAAATCATGAATCGACCTCCAATCCAAGCTTAATGAACTTTAGGATTTCCAACTTCTACCTTCGATGCCGAAACCTATCAAATCACGTCCGATTGACCTCAAATTTTGCACACAAGTCATATTCAAAATTACGGACCTACTTCAACTTCCAGAATCGGAATCCGACCCCGATGTCAAAAACTCCACTTCCGGTCAAACTTCTTAAAAATCTTCAAGTTTCTATATTTAGCCAAATGACTCTAAAATGACCCATAGACCTCTAAATTCACTTCCGATCATGCTCCAAATACCAGAATCACCATACGGAGCTATTCCCAAACTTGAAACCCGAAACGGACATTGATAACACTGAAATGCACTACAACCCAAACTTATGAAATTCCTAAAAAATGCTAACTTCCATAATAGGCGCCAAAACGTTCCCGGATTTTCCAAAACCCGATCCGGACATACGCCCAAGTCCGAAATCATCACACAAACCTGCTGGAACCTTCGAATCGAATTCCGAGGCCGTTTAATAAAAAATCCAATCTTAGCTAATTTTTTTTAACTTAAGGCTTTTGAAATGAGAATTCTCTTCCCAAATCAACTCCGAATTCCCCGAATTTCAATTCCGACCATGCGTACAAGTCATAATACCTGAATGGAAGCTGATCATCACCTCAAACTGCTGAATGGCGTGCTAGAGCTCAAAACAACCGGTCGGGTCGTTACACATGGCAAGTGAATGAGCCCATATTCACCTTTGATAAATTCCAGAATTCAAGGTATTTAATCCCAATTTTAGTTGGTCTATTGATTAATGAGAACAAGTAATATAAGAGAATTCGTAAATAACTTTCTAGTTCTTTAATATTTACCTATATGAATTCTCTTTTATTTTTGCACATTATACTTAAATTAACATGGCCAAATCAATTATGCCAACTGGTATAAATTATCAATATGATAACTTTAGGTTTTCACTGTAACATGTACAATTATCAATAAACTTCAGGTTTATTATGATATAGGTTTTTATATCAATAAACTTCTACTTTATTGTTGCATACTTTAATTTATGTAGTACAAACTAGAGAATAAAGCAGGTAGCTTTTCACATACATATTACACCGCTACAAATTATAGTAATAAAAGATATTAAATATTTTCTTTATTTATAGTCTCAATATAACCAACCTCTTTCGTAAATACTTTAGAAACTCAATAAGTTTCTCTGAGACTTACTACGACTCAATACCTTATTGATAATCAATTTTATTTCTCAAAAACAGTGATAATTGTCTCTTCCAGAGCTCTCAGTTAATTTTGTACTACCATATATTCATCAACATCCATATGGTAAATATCTATTTCAAGGAGAAAACTATACCATTATGGTCATGGTCAAATTCATTATAGGCAAGATATATATCTTCTATTACTTTTGCCTTGCAATAATCACATTACCATAATATTTTGGCATAATCACAATAGTTACGTAATCAATGATCATTGATACCATAATAATGGAATTATTTTCTTATTTCATCCCAAACCTACTTCTAGAGGTGAGTGTGGTATATTTACTATCACTAGCAAGTTCATATTATTTTAAGAATGAATATGTATTCATAAGTCACTTTCACATCATAAATAGACCATAATCATCTATATGTGCTTTATAAAATTTCATGTCAAATCAATGACAAACATTACTTTCACATAACGAAAGATTATTTTGAGAACTCTTATTGTTCTTATTACCACAATGATGATGATTATAATTTCGTCAATTGCCACGTCCATATCCATTAATACCTTCACGGTAATAATTTTGTCTTCTTTCAGACTTATCACATACTACTACCACTTTCTCTTAAGGGAATGAGAATGATGCAAATTCAATGGGACGAGTTTTCACTTCTTGTGCTCATAAGCATACATGAATTTGATCATGGCAAGACATAGAAATTTTACACGTCGGGCGGTTATAATTTCTTACAGATTTCACTAGAGTAATAATCAAAATTTATTGTCTTTGTTCGTATTTAAAATTAAATTATAGAATTTTAAGAATTTAAAAGAGAAAAATAAGGCATAATACTTATCTTAAGTCCATAATTTATTCATGAAGGAATTTTATGGAATAATTGACAATCATTATAACCAATATTATGTACAAGTTGAGAAGCATGAACACATCCCAAAGCCTGGTGACCCAAGCAGAGCCTAGTATAGGAATATTAATGTATTCACTCAAGAGCCTCACACAAATTCCTATATCTTCTCTCCATTAGTAGTTTAATTTCTCAAACATTAGACAACTAATTAAGAGTATATCTATAAATTAAAACAACCACCAACTACTCAATTGGTTAGAGTCTCCTGCTGATAACGTGTTATAAAATAATAAAAGAAGAAGAGTATTGTAGAATATTGATTTGGGATGAATTACTATGGAATAGAACCCCTTTATTTATGGGGAAAAAGTTACTTAGACACCACATAATAAACCCTAAATTCTCTCTAAAATATAAATATTCACCATAAACAAAATACTATTTATAATAATGAGATAGTTATTGCATTATTTATAGAAGAGGTGTGCAAATGATACCATGCAACACACACGAGTAGGAGAATATCAATATAAAAGTTTGACATAAATTTACACTTAAATAGGAATCAATATATTTGGAATGAAATACCTCATTGTCTCAAGCTCCCTTTGGATTAAAACAATTTTTTATTAAAGCGTAGTTAGGTTCTATATATGACCAGGCTATCATTTTTTAACTAGATTAAGATTTACAACAACAACAACAACAATCTGGTAGAATTCTACAAGTGGGATCTGGGAGGATAAAGAGTACACAAATCTTACCCATACTTTGGAGGGGTAGAGAAGTTGTTTCCGTGAGAGACAACAAATAAATGGAAGGGCAATAGCACAAATACTATGCAAAAGTGTGAAACACAACATAAACCACTAGCAGTCCTAGATAAAACACTATCAGAATAGCTGGTACAAAGAGGAACAATGTTCGACTACCCCCTAACCAACAACCCTAATGCTCTACATCCACACATTCCTATCAAGAGACATGTCCTTGAAAATCTGGAGTCGCGCTATGTCCTTTACGATCACCTCGTCCTAATACTTCTTAGGCTGCCCTCTACCTCTTCTCATACCTGCAAAAGCCAATTGCTCACACCTCCTAACCAGGGCATTTTGGCTTCTCCTTTGCACGTGCCTGAACTATTCTAAGACTCGCTTTTCGTATATTGCTATCCATTAGATCCACGCCCACCCTCTCTCGAATATCTTCATCCTAATCTTATCTAGCCTAGTGTGCCTGCACACCCATCTCAACATCCTTAATTCTGCTACTTTCATCTTCTAGATATGTGAATTCTTGACTGGCCAACACTCAACCCCATACAATATGGTCGGTCTAACCACCGCTCTATAGAACTACTTTTAAATTTTAGTGGCACATTCTTGTCATACAAGAATCTAGATGCTAACCTCCATTTCATCCACCTCACCCTAATACAGTGCGTAACATCCTCATCGATCTCCCCATCTCCCTAGATAATTGACCCTAGGTACTTGAAACTTTCTCTTTTGGGGATGACTTGTGAGTCAAGCCTCACTTCCACATCCACTTTCCCTGTCACGTCGCTAAACTTACACTCCAAATATTCCGTCTTAGTCCTACTCAACTTGAAACCTTTAGATTCCAGAGCCTTCCTCCATACCTCTAGTCTCATACTAATGTCGTATCGTGTATCATCAATCAGAACTATATCATCAGCGAATAACCATGGCACCTTCTCTTGAATTGGTATGCAGTGCGTCCATCGCTAGGGCATATAAGAACGCGTTGAGCACAAGTTCTTAGTGTAACCCAAAAACCACCGGAAAAAGCTCTGAGTCACATCCCATAGTCCTAACCCGAGTCATAGCTCCATCATACATATTCTTTATCTCCCTAATATAAGCTACCGACACACCTTTCACCTCCATGCATCTCCAAAGAATGTCCCTAGGGACCTTGTCACATGCCTTTTCTAGGTCAATAAACACCATATGCAAATCCCTTTTCCTATTCCTGTATTGTTCCATCAACCTTCTAATAAGGTGGATAGCTTCTTACATATTAGAATGACCTGCCATGAACCCGAACTGATTTTCTGGTATAGACACTGCCCTCCTTACCCTTCCTTCTACCACTCTCTCCCAAATTTTCATGGTATGACTAAGTAACTTGATGCCCCTATAGTTATTACTTTAATTGGATTAAGATTTATTGAACAAAATTATGGTGCTTTCACAACACATCATAATATTCTTGAATTATAATTATAAAATGTAATGTTGTATATAGGTAAAATCAAGCTCATTGATTACCCCACAGGGACATGACCATAAGGAATCGGTATCCGCCCGGTCCACATCTGTCGGGTCCAATTCAAGTCTCAAGACTTCGGGGCATCATAAAATTGCTACATATGACTAACAAAGGGTCGTGATACTCGTGTCCAACCGGGTATCACGACATGAATTCCAGCCCGTATCGGCAGAAAATCAGTGATTAGCGAGACCAAAGATTTTTACTTTCTTAGAATTTTACTTAGGGTAAAACTCCCCTACTATATAAAGAGGAAAATAACTATTCATCAGACACATTGTAATACACATACCAAGGAAATTTATCTCTATTCTCTTTGTTATTCAAAGTTCTTATTTTTGTTCACCCGTTCTTCATAAGGGTAAGCCTAGGACCAAAAGTAGGTTCTTCATTGAGCAATTAATCGAGCCAGGATCACTCTTACCACTGGTTTGGCTAATTATTATGCCTTTTATTTGCTTAATCTAACGCCATTAATTATTTGTATTGAATTAATCCGCATATCCTTAAAACAACATATAAATTCAATTATTATCCTTTTTTTGGGTAAATAGTTTGGCCCTCATCGTGGGGCTAAGAATAATAGTGGCAATTTGATACAAATTTCCATAATGCACTCTACTTTACTCTTGTTCTTTGAGATTTTAATTTCAGGAAATTTAAGAACGTTAAACTCTCAATCTGCTCATTTGAACACTGATGCTGAGTCTGGCCACTATGGTGAGAACAACAATATAGTGCCCAGTAATGTGGTTCCCCTAATTGACCCCAACGGGGTCCCGGTCACAGACCCAATTGATTCCAACTCCTACGTGACCATTGATACTAACTTGCCTACCGACCTAGAGAACAATGTTCGTAGAGGAGCTAGGTCTGTATCCCGGGGTACGCACGAGGGTGAAAGCAATAGGTTCAATTTGCGTGTGATTTTCAAAATGTTACAGGTTCAACATGTGGTGATATCCTAGTTACAGAACCAAAGTCACGCCCCCAGTAGATTAGAGCCCGAACCCCGAAGAAATGAACGAACCTCGAAAATATCATGTGAAGCTGAAGTCGGGGCCAACCCCAAAATAATAAAGATGCTTGGGGAACTGATGAAGCGGTTGGAATGGGGGAAAAGAAGATCGAAGCCAACGACCAAAAAGTGGAGACCTATAACTCTAGGGTTGATCAGATCCAAAAGCCTTTCCCTCCGAGCGCAGCTCTGAAACCTGTCCCAAAGAAGTTCTGTATGCCCGAAATTCAGAAGTACAATGGAACAACGGATCCAAATGAACATGTGACCTCCTACACAGGCGCTATCAAGGGAAACGACGTAGAAGATGATGAAATCAAATATGTTCTATTGAAAAAGTTCGTAGAAACCTTGTTAAAAAGAGCTCTGATATGGTATCACAACCCCCAAAGCTCATTAGCTTCGTAGTATTTGAAACAAAATTTGATAGAACAATCGACAGTAACTTGCGCCAACATCCATAACAGGTACCAATCAAAAATCAGAGTCAAAGAGGATCAGGTCGGGACCCTTTCCAGATCCGTGTATCCCGTTAGAACTAGTGACAGATCCAAAAAGCTGCCTATCATGAACTAAGACCGAATAGAGATCGTTATCAACCATATAATAGAGATTGAAGGGGTAATGAGTCCGAACGTAACCCTGCGAGGAGTGAAAAAGGGAACGATCGAGCGCACAATAGTCGGGGACTCATGAGTAAAGCATGGTTTCGACATGTAACTCGGGGCTAGGTAGGCACCGAGATTATTGGAATACAACTTCAGTGTCGATGTTGCTGACATCGTATCTACCATCGGACGCATCAAAGATACCAAACATCCTTGACCATTGCATTCTAATCTTGCCCAAAAGGACCCCAACCTAATGTGTAATTATCATGGCACTCACGAACATAGGACCAAAGACTGCCGACAACTAAGAGAAGAAGTATCCCGGTTATTCAATAACGGACACCTCCGAGAATTTGTGAGTGATCGAGCAAAAAATTACTTCAAGAATGAGGACTCCAACAAATATATCGAGCAAGAGAAACTCTAGCACATCATTAACATGATCATTAGTGGAGTCGACATAAACTAGGGGTCGATACTGAAGCGCACTAAGGTGTCCATTACAAGGGTAAAATGAACTCGAGATTATATACCAGAGGGGACTGTATCTTTCAATGACAAGGACGCTGAAGGCATCGTGCAACCACATAATGATGCACTGGTAATATTTGTATTTATAAAAAAATCTCAAGTTAAGCGTGTGTTAATTGATCCAGGTAGTTTGGCCGATATCATCATATTGAGGATCGTGGAATAGCTGGGTCTACAAGACCAAATAGTGCTTGCGATCTGAGTTTTAAACGAATTCAACATCACATGCGAAACTACTAAAGATGAGATAAACCTGTCGGTGAACACCGTCGGGACCATTCAGGAAACAAAGTTCTATGTGATTGAATGGGATATGCGATATATGCTTTGTTTGGAAGGCCACAGATTCACAACATGAGGGAAATACCCTCGACACTACACTAGGCATTAAAGTTCCCCACATCGGGAGGAATCAAGAAAATTTACGGAAAACAGCAACCGTAAAAGAAATGTTCATGGTCGATGAGGTGACCTCGATACCCTCACCCTCGACATCAAAGAACCCAGAGTCGGTTAGGAAGGAAGAAACTAAATAGCAATCACCGACATTGGCTCTGATCGAACTGGAGAAGTAAGAGGTAGGAAAAGATAATGATCACCGAGTTCCGATGTCGTGCATAGCCCCTGATGATTCTGATGCCACCAAGTCAACGGTCGAGGAGCTGGATCAAGTAGTGTTGATCGAACACTTGCCCAATTGTAAGGTATACTTGGGCGCAGGGTTGACTCCCGAGCTTAGGAAAAACCCATTAAGTTGCTTATAGCTAACGTGGATTGTTTTACTTGCTCCCATTTAGATATGACAAATATCCTGCCAGAAGTAACCACTCATAAGCTAAGATTGGACCCAAAGTTCCACTCGGTTAAACAGAAAATGAGGCCTCAGTCCGAAGCCAAGCATGCGTTCATCAAAGATGAGGTATCCAAACTTCTTAAAATAGGTTCCATTTGGGAAGTTAAGTACCCGAATTGGTTGGCCAACATAGTAGTAGTGCATAGAAAGGGAAATAAATTAAGAATGTATGTAGATTATAAATACTTGAATAAGGCGTGCCCCAAGGAAAATTTTCCATTGCTTAACTCGATCGCATGATCGATGCAATGATCGGGCATGAGATACTCAGTTTTCTCGATGCCTATTCTGGGTATAACCAAGTCCGGATGGACTCGGGGAATCAAGAAAAAACTTCATTTATCACTAAATTCGACACCTATTGTTATAACATAATGACGTTTAGACTAAAAAATGCCATTGCCACTTATCAACGCCTAGTGAACCTAATGTTCTAAGAGCAAATAGGAAAATCAATGGAGTTTTACATTGACGACAAGTTAGTTAAGTCCCTACAAACAGAGGACCATTTGAAATATTTGCAAGAAACCTTCAACATACTAAAGAAATACAATATGAAGTTGAATCCGGAGAAATGCGCATTCGGGGTCGAGTCCAGAAAGTTCCTCAGATTCATGGTGTCAAACCGGGCGATCAAGATCAATCTCGACAAAATCAAAGCTATAGAAGATATCACTGTGGTGGATGGTGTCAAGGACGTTCAGAGGCTAACCGGGTGCATAGCCTCCCTAGGCTGATTCATATCGAGGTCCTTCGATAAGAGGCATCAGTTCTTCTCGTTATTTAAGAAAAAAAATAAATTTTGTGGACCCTATAGTGCGAGCAGGCTTTCGAAAAACTCAAACGGTACCTTTCAAGTCCACCCTTGCTCCATACTCCGAAGACAGATAAGCAGTTGTAACTGTACTTAGATATATGAGATAACAGTAAATGGAGTCTTAGTCCGAGAAGACCAAGGTACGTAATTTCCTGTCTATTATGTTAGTAGAACTCCAGGCAAGGCGAAAATAAGGTACCCTCACATAGAAAAATTGGCACTAGCTTTGGGAAGCACCTCCAGAAAGTTAAAGCCATACTTTCAATGCCATCCCATATGTGTTGTAACGTCTTACCTACTAAGGAACATAATGCACAAACCTGAGCTCTCGGACCGTTTGGCCAAATGGGCTGTAGAAATTAGCAGGTAGATATTGAATATCAACTCTGGATTGCCATCAAATCTTAAATTTTGACAGACTTTGTGGCTGACTTCACGCCGACCTTGGTACCCGAAGTCAAAAAGGAATTATTGTTAACCTCAGGGACTTCCTCGGGAATCTAGACCCTCTTTACGGGCGGTTCCTCGAATGCAAAGGGACGGACTCGGCATCGCATTGAATCCGCCTACATTAGAGCTGTAAAATTGACTAACAATGAGGCCGAGTATGAGACAATAATTACAGGTATTGAACTGGCTAAAAGCTTGGGGGCCGAAAAGGTCGAAGCTAAGTATAACTCCCTCTTTGTGGTAAATCAAATCAATGGGACATTTAAAGTAAAATAAGAACGAAGCGAAGGTACTTGGACAAATTACAGGTAACACTACATCGATTCAAGTAATGGACCCTACAATACATACCCCGGGATCAAAATAGCAAAGCCAATGCTCTGGCTAACTTGGGGTCATCGGTTGGTGACAGTGAATTCATCTCAGGAACAATTGTTCAGCTCATGAAATTAGTGGTGGATGAAGGCCATGCTGAAATAAACTCAACAAGTTTGACTTGGGACTAGAGAAATAAGTATATAGACTACTTGAAGACTGAAAGTTGCCCTCGGATCTAAAGAATCAAGGGCTCTATTCACGAAGATAGCCATGTTTAGCTTGTAATAAGTAAATTTGTACTAAAAACATTCGATGGCCCACTTGCCATATACTTTGGGCCGGGAGACACCAAATACGTCTTGTGAGAAGTTCACCGGGGAACCTAAAAAAACTATTCGGGGGCAAAATCTTTGGTTCGAAAAATAATTAGGGCCATCTATGTAAGGCTCCAAAATTTTTTTTCCGAGTAATTTAAGATTTCGTCGTGCCAAGGTAGGCTAAATTATTTTATTTCGTGTGCAAATGAGGATTTATAATATGATGGATATCAATTGGATATGTTAATAAGCTTATAAGTAATATTAGAAGTGAATTGGGGTCTAAGGAGAGGCCTAAGTCTAAGCCAAGTTGGAAAATTTCATATTACACGAAAGTTGTAGATGAGTGCGCACAAGACCTCACTTTGGACAATCATATATCCAATTATATATGGATTTGTGTAATGAACAATCTATCAAATTAAAGACCTTTGAGTCTAGTTTTCAACGCAACAAACCGTTCATCATTTGGAGGTGTATACAAAAAGTTATGACCATTTTACTGGGCATGTGTCACTAGCGCGCCCAGGTGCGCGATCGCGCTTGTGGACGCGCATATTGCGAAGTATTCTACTTTTGGACGCGCATATTAGCGTGCCCAGGTGCGCGAGCGCGCTAGTGGAAGGCTTCTAAATACCCCTAAAGACCGGAAATAAGAGAATTTGAGATATCTCTCAAGCTTAGGGCTTTCTCTACACCCTAACTCGATGAAGGCATCAAATTGCACACCTAAGGTGAGATTTTAAGTGTGTTTTGATGGAGATTTCGCTTCTCAATTATTAATTATAACATGATTTTGGTTGGATTTCATAGGATTTCTTCAAAATCTCAAGAACACCCCAAAGTTGCCTTTCAAGATTTGGTCTACAAGAGGTAATCCTACACCTTAGACTTACATATATGGAGTTATTATGGAATTATGAGTATGACTCATGTATTACAACTTATGGTATGGTGATTGGAAGCCATAAATTCCCAATTTAAATACATTACCATGGTAGGGATTTAAAGATGATTATTCTATGGAATTTTGTTGGTTAGGTGTGATTGGTTGATCACACATGTGATGTTAGGAGTATAAATTATGGAAGAAAAATAGTGGGATGAATTGTTGGTTAATAGTGATAATTAGATGAACCAATACTATAGTTATGAAGTGTAAAGATTTATACCTACAAGGTGTTAGATAATATGCCTAAATAGCATAAGTTATAGAATTTATTACTAATATTGGCCCTATCGAATGTTGTACTGTAGATTGAAGTTGCTTAATTGTATTGGATCCTTATAGTGTCATTAAGGGGCAAATTTGAGGTATGTATGGCTAACTTTAACTCTTGTAGAATCCCCTTGTTGTGACGAGCATACGGTATGTGTACCTTTTATGAAAATATGTGAATTGATTGCCTTAGTTGATTTCCATACCACAAGTTATATGTGATTGTGAGAGTGATGTGCCTATCTTGTTATGTGCAAAGTTTGTAAAAGCTTGAGAATGTCGACATGGAAGTATGTGTTTACCTATGTTAACTATTTGTGAATTCTTGTGATTAATGTGCCTTGAATGTTGTTGGTTAAGTCTTCCGATATGATAGTGCAAGTAAATGGCAACAAACCAAATGTGGGTGTGTGAATGTGTTTGTGTGGTAAGAGCTGTGTAATAAATGATGGAAAGAAATTGTAATTGATGCAATTAGAACAACTATGGTAATAACATATATGGCTTATCGTGGGAAATTATCGTTATGACATAAAATGCATATGAGTTGTGAAATATGATGGAAATGGTATTGATGGCTACGAAAATTCTTGTGAATTGTTGTGGTTGTTCTTTGAGAATTGTTGTTGTTGTTCTTTGTGAATTGTTGTTGTTCTGTTGTTTGTGAATTGTGATTGTTCGGTGGGATCGGGTTGCGCGCCGCTGCACTAAAGTAATAAGGTGTGGGTTATGGTGATAAGGGTGGCCGAGGTAATAAGGGTGGAAAAGTGATCGAAATCACTATTGAAATGAAATTATGAAAAAGATTGTGAAATCATTAATGTGAAAATGTTGAAGGGGAAAAAGGAGAGATTGTAAACTTGTTTGGCTTGATTGTACCTTCATGTATATTTGATTGTTGATTCTATTATTGTTTGTTATCTATGTATTGATTGATCTTACTTGGGGTAAAATTTGTTCATACATACCAGTACAATTCAAATGTACCGACGTCCCTTTTGCCGAGGGCGCTACATTTGTGTTATGATTGTAGGTGGTTCTATAACAGGTAATTCAGCCCATCGACAGTAGTGCCTTCTCTCCATCCCATCAGTTGTATTGGTGAGCCCCACTTCCTCTTGGGGTCATGTGTGGTTCATGCCATCTTCTTTTGAGTTTATTGTGTATTGTAAGGTATAGCCGGGGCCTTATCGCTTGCAAGTATTGGTTGAGTTCCTAGTAATCATAAAGGCTCCGTAG
Source organism: Nicotiana glauca (assembly GCA_026770625.1). Taxonomy (NCBI): domain Eukaryota; kingdom Viridiplantae; phylum Streptophyta; class Magnoliopsida; order Solanales; family Solanaceae; genus Nicotiana; species Nicotiana glauca. Next base: position 89,158 of record MU789726.1, read on the forward strand.
ACACAATGTGGGTGGTGTATAAAATTATTTTGGGTAGTAACTGTACGGTTCAGAATCGTGCACCACGTTGGTAAATGTTGTATGTATTTTTGCAAGTACTTGGCATCAAATGTTGGAATTGATAAAAAGTAGAAATGAACTCAAGTTGTAAGTTTATGCTTAAGTATTAAATTGCTATTTCAAAAGAATAATGTATATTGGAATCACGGGGTAACGCGTGGGATAGGAAAGGCAATTCCAGGTCCACTTGACTGGGGTCCTCCGGTTGAGCGCCGGTCGTGTCCCTCGATTTTGGGGCGTGACAAACTTGGTATCAGAGCTTAAGGTTTTAAAGTGTCCTAGGATGTCTCGGAGCCGTGTCTAGTAGAGTCCTTCTTATTGGTGTGTTGTCGACCACATTTATAAGTTGGAGGCTACATACACATTTACGAATATTACCCTTCTTCAAACACTCCAAATCGTGCGATAAAGCTTGACTATAAGATTATTTTCTAACTCGTGCGTTGAGATTTAAGGTAAGTTTAAATTCTCTTTCATTTATTTCAAGTAATGTTGTCATATGTCATGACCAATGGGTAAAGACATGGATATTAAGGACATGAGTATACTCTATTTGAGAAAAGTGTTAAAAGTGATTACCCGCCCAAAGAGGCATTGATTTGATAAATGAGACGTAAGTTTGAATAGCACACGTGGATAGTGCGAGATGTATATAAATGATCCTAAGGTGTGAAAGAATATTGGTTATATAAGCACGTGATATATGAGAAAATGACCAAGAGGTTAATGATGAGAGTGCAAGTCTCTCACATGAGGTAAGAAGTTATGAAATGAGACTCAATTGAACCCAAGATGAGAAGACTCTTGTACTACGAACTTTATAAGGACCCAAAAATGTACGAAGTTGTATTACACTCATAAAGGATATTGACATGAG
>MU789729.1:0-10443 GCA_026770625.1 Nicotiana glauca
TTGTCCTTTAATTGGAAAAAACTCCTTCCACCACGCCCCTCGCGGGGTGCGGTAGCGCCAAAAGGAGGTGTGACAATGACTCGATGGTATTACCTGTGCAGCATCAGTCTCTATCTCCAATTGACTGTTGCGGGTATTGGAAAAACGTAATTCCCTTGCGTTGATAATGACTCGATGGTATCAGGATTAGAAGTATTTGCTTACTTCAAATGGTGCCTACTCTGTTACTTTGAGCTATAATGTCGTAATAGGGGATATGGTGAGACAACAAGAGGCAAATTTATTAGGGACAAGGATAATGCTACCAAAGCAAAGGTTTAGAGACTGGCTTGCTAGCCAAGTTTGATGGCCCTATAGGCCATTTTGAGTTTTAGTTTTTATTTTCATATTCCGAGACCTTAATTAGCTCCGTTTAGTGTTCTAATTTGTGTGCGCAGTCCGTCTCTTTTTCCGAAAAATATTTATTGCGTCCAAACGCACACGCAAGTGTACGTGGTCGTCAAGTAATAAAGTGACTAAAAGTCGGATGTCGAACCCATGAGGACTTGTGATTAACTATTAACTAAATTAGACTATTCTAACTATCTAAACAAGAATTAAACCTGGAAATATTTGATTCTAAACTAATTAAATAAAGAAATATAAATAATGAACTTTCAATAGAAGAAGAGAAAATTTTTATGATATCAATGTAATGAAAACGATCTAGGGTTATGGGATATCTAACATTCCTATTGAATTCTTCAATTGAATTGACTAACTAATTTATCTAGTTTATTGGTTAACAGGGTTAATATTGCTCATAAGAATCTGTCGAGTTCTTACTCGCCTATTCAAGCCAACCTAACTCCTATATGTCTATGGAATTAGAACTAACAAGAACACATTTATAATTCCTGTAAATTAACCAAGCAAGGCAATTAGGTATATGTCTATCCAACCGTGAATCCGTTCCCGGATGGCCAGGTTTAAGAACTTGCTCTACTCAATCCTATATGCAATCTAGAATTTCCACTTTCGAGTTCAATTCTTCGTAGATAGTATTCAATTGGTGATCAAACAATCAAATAATTAAGTACAGGATTAAATAAATAAACCAATATGATAAACTAAGAAATCAAAATCCATATCCAAATAACAATAATCATGAAAGAACCACAACCTTAGAACGTGAGGTTTAGCTCCACATAGACATGGTAGCAAAACAACAAATCATACAAAGAAACATAAAAATTACTAAGTTTGGTGAAAGAAATATGGAACTTGATGAATTACGGCCTCCACGGCGGCTCTATACTTGTGTTTTCTTCTCAAAAACGTCCTCCCCCTTTCAAAATAGGTTTAGGACCCCTTTTATACAAGTTGGGACTGTGTAGGGCCGAAATAACCTTGTCCTGAACAAAATAGGAAAAGCCTCGCAATACAGCATCCAGGCCAGCGCCTAGCGCTTGCCGTGACGCTGGAAACAGTAGCGTTTCACGATTTTAATTTTTCCTCCCCAGATCGTTTTTGCCTGCATTACTTTTACATTGTATTTCTCTATCTCTTTTCTTGTCTTCACTCGGGGGACAAACAGACAAAGAGTGTCCACCCTTTTGTCTTCTTCTTTATTTTGTTTTTCTTTTTTCTTCCGTATTTTATTTAATTTTGCTCCAAATTTCTTTATCTTCATGCCATTTTATTCTCACACAATTAAAATATAATATTAAGCACAAAACAATATAACTAATGCTCAAAAGACAATTAAAAATACTAGAATGTGAGGTAACAATTGGTAAATATATATTTTTTTGGCCGAACATCAACACCTCACACTTAGACTCTTGCTCGTCCTCGAGTAAGTATTCAAACCACTCTCAACAAATCAAGCCTAGAAATACCACCACTTTGGTAGATACTAACAATTAGGCCCTATAGAAATTTAAACCATCATATATACACTTCCTTATCATCGTGCAAGATATACAAGTCACAAACAAACAACAAACTTCTCACCTTCTCACCGCAGAGAGGGACTCTAACTCACCAAATTTAAGTTTGCACACCTACTCTGTCAAAAAAGCTAGTAACATCACCTATCCATCATAAAACAGGTGCCCTCACACAAAGAAATAGTCCATACACTCAAATCAAAGAATGAATATAATTTAAGGACTTAGCATCAAAGAACAACTCTCACACTCTCAACGAATTCACATGTATGCACAAAAAACCATAGGCTTGCCCATTATGTACATCTCCACTAATTAAGTATGCTCAAATAGAATCAAATAGGACTTAACGGGCTGTAATGTTGGCTAAGGGACGGGTTGAAGAATTGTATAGTAGTGACTTACATTTCCCTATGCACTTTGTACTTTTAGACTTCATCACCCATTATTTTCATCTCTTCACTTTTATTTTTTAGCCCTCTCTTCATCTATTGCTTCACAAGTATTTCCCTCGTATCAAAAACGTTTTTATTTTTTTTTTCAAAGCAATTTTTTTCATTCCATTTTTTTTTCATGTCACATTCTTTTCAAGAAGGCCTTTTCATCACCTTTCAGCTATCATTAGTCACCATTTTTTTACTTAACCATCCCATTCTTCAAATTTATCAATTAATATTACGGTCGACGCAACAATGCTCAAGGAAGCATGGTGCAAAAACTAGGGATTCAATAAAAGGATCAAGGCAAAAATATGGCTTCCAAACAAAAGGCTACAAGCTCAAAGGGCTAGCTAGTGGTACAATATCAGAATAGGCTAAAATTCACAAGACATATTAAAGAAAGCCTATTATCATCTTCTAAACAAAGGAACACTTTTATTTTGCTTCAATAACATGCAGGGCAAGTTTTAGACTAAGATCCAAAACATGGAATATATATATAAGAAGTCCTCACCCCACATGGCACAAGTATCAATCAAGATGGATCAATTCCACTCTAAGACAGACATGATCATCGCGAACCATAAAATAAGAATAAGTTATATATAGGGTCACAACCCTTAGCTTGGGTTTCAGAAAGTATGCTTTTTTATTCATTACTCAAGCACTCAGAGGAAAATACGACACAAGCTTAGGCCTAAATATGCTAGTATCAAACAAGTAACGAAAGCTTTTTTTTTCTTCTCCCTCTTTTACTAGTCCTAAAAAAAATCTAATCCTAAAAATAAAAAAATTTACCCGGTTCAAGCTACATCTCCTGGAAAAGAACCGATGCACAAAGAAAAACCAAGAGGGATTATTATCTAACTAAAACTAACTAGAAACAAAAATAAAATATTTTTGATTTTTTTATTAGACCTTAATCCCTCAAGAAACCTGTCCACAAAATCCATCGTCAGGAAAAGTCCCAATTTTCTAAAAAAAAATTCTTTTTTCATTTTTTTCGTTTTTTTAATTTTATTTTTTTAACACAAATAACTACACTAAGAAAAATTACTACAACAAATCTAGGATAGTATAGAAAATCACTCAGACAATCTCCTCACCCCACACTTAAAATTGTGCAATGTTATCAATGCACTGAAAATAACAAGAGGGTAAAAGAAACTCCCTGATAGGCCAAACGCCGAAGAATTAGCAGCTCACGAGATACTCAGACTTCTCCTAGGTATGATCCCTTGTGTGGGTACCTCACACTTAGTTTCAACTACCTGCACATTTTTGCACATGCCTATTGGCTTTGACTCCATGCTCCTATTCCTACAAAACACAAAAGTAATACTTCAAAATAATAAAACTAAATTAAATAAAAAAAATCAGTAAAGCTGGGTTGTCTCCCAACAAGCGCCTCATTTAACGTCGCGGCACGACGTTGATCACTTTTTGCCTCCACCTTAAACTTGTAAATTGTACACCTAACATGGCATCCAGTCTGTGGCTATACTCCTTTGGTGGGGATACAAAAATAAATAGGCCAAGTAACAAATTTTTTACTTTATACGAGGAATGTAGTTCTTTCTCTCTGGCACGACAAATCCAATAATATAAGCAGCTTGTTCCTCTTCCATTGACTCCTCCAGAAGCTCAGATGGCTCGATTTCCATGTCATCATCCAAAAACAACGTCGAAAAATGTTTAGAATGAGGACCAATACGCCCTAACTTTGGAATTGTATTACTATTTATATCCTCATATTTACATGCGCTAGATTCTTCAAATGTAACATTATCTACTCCCTCATATGACTCTAGAACACTCTTCCCAACATTGACATCCTCAAGAAAAATATGGTCTAATGATTGATATTCTCGTTTTAGCTCTTCAATTTGGTCTAGAAGATATTTTTCTGCTTCACATAACTCATCATTAAATTGTTGGGCATTATACGCATCAACCTTTGCACTCAAATCTGCATCTAACAAGCTAAACATGTCAAGTTCTTGTGCAAGTTCAACTCTCTCCTTAGATCAGTCATTCACCAATTTTGTTAGAAGATAACGACGTTCCTCGTATTTCCTTAATTGTGAATATTCTTCCCAATACCAACCTTTACTCCCATATTCAAATTCAGACCTCCCAGAAATCAGGTTATGACAAGCCCAAAAAAACGGGCCATAAAAGTCTTCCGTCAACCATGCTTCTTCATCAATAACCGTATCTACGGATATTTCATCCCCAGATGTCATGTTGAGAGAACTAGAAACACACTAAGAGAACGATCAAAATTGTTATAAAAATCAAAATATTTACAAAAGAGAAAAAAAATCAAAACTTGTAAAGATAAAAGTAAAAGTCTAATATAGAAAAATAGTTAATTTCTAAGTCCCAGGCAACGACGCCAAAAACTTGTTGCGGCCAAACGCACACGCAAGTATACGTGGTCTTCAAGTAATAAAGTGACTAAAAGTCTGATGTCAAACCCGCGAGGACTTGTGATTAACTATTAACTAAATTAGACTATCCTAACTATCTAAACAAGAATTAAACCTAGAAATATTTGACTCTGAACCAATTAAATAAATAAATATAAATAATGAACTTTCAACAGAGGAAGAGAAGATTTTTATGATATCAATGTAATGAAAACAATCTAGGGTTATGGGCTATCTAACGTTCTTATTGTATTCTTCAATTGAATTGACTAACTAATTTATCTAGTTTATTGGTTAACAGGGTTAATATTGCTCATAAGAATCTGTCGAGTTCTTATTCGTCTATTCAAGCTAACCTAACTCCTGTATGTATATGGAATTAGAACTAACAAGAACGCATTTATAATTCCTGTAAATTAACCAAGCAAGGCAATTAGATATATATCTATCCTAACCACGAATCCGTTCCCGATGCCTAGGCTCAAGAACTTGCTCTACTCAATCCTATATGCAATCTAGAATTTCCAATGTTGAGTTCAATTCAAGATTCATAGGTATTATTCAATTGGTGATCAAACAATCAAATAATTAAGTACATGATTAAATAAATAAACCAATATGATAAACTAAAAAATCAAAATCAATATCCGAATAATAATAATCATGAAAGAACCACAACCCTAGAACATGAAATTTAGCTCCACATAGACATGGTAGCAAAACAACAAATCATACAAAGAAACATAAAAATTACTAAGTTTGGTGGAAGAAAAATGGAACTTGATGAATTATTACGGCCTCCACGGCGGCTCTATGCTTGTGTTTTCCTCTCAAAAACGTCCTCCCCCTTCCAAAATAGGTTTAGGACCCCTTTTATACAAGTTAGGACTATGTAAGGCCGAAATAACCTTGTCCCGAACAAAGTAGGAAAAGCCTCGCAATACAGCATCCAGGCCAGCGCCTAGCACTGGCCGTGGCGCTAGAAGCAGTAGCGTTTCACGATTTTAATATTTCCTCCCCAGATCGTTTTTGCCTTCATTCCTTTTAAGTTGTATTTCTCTATCTCTTTTCTTGTATTCACTTGGGGGACAAAAAGACAAAGGGTGCCCCCCCTTTTGTCTTATTCTTTATTTTGTTTTTCTTTTTTCTTCCACATTTTATTCAATTTTGCTCCAAATTTCTTCATCTTCATGCCGCTTTATTCCTACACAATTAAAATATAATATTAAGCACAAACAATATAACTAATGCTCAAAAGACAATTAAAAATACTAGAATGTGAGGTAACAATGGTAAATATATGCATTTTTGGCCGAACATCAACATTTATGTGAAAACTGAAGAAAAAGTGAATTTTAGCCTTGTATTTTTTTTGAGTTGACAATATTTTTTGTAAATGGATCCGGATCAGTATTTGACAATCCCAATGGGTCTATATCGTGACTTGTAACTTGAGCATATGCCTGATATTGAATTCGAAAGTCCCTAACTAGGTTTAACGTGATTTGTTAAAAACTAGTATTTTGAAGATTTAAAGAATTCCTAAATTTGACCGTAGATTGACTTTGTTACTACCAGGTTCAAATTTAAGTTTTGAAACTCAGAATAGGTTCATTTCACTATTTACCACTTATCTGCAAATTTTGGTGTAAGACAGAGTTGATTAGACATGATTCGGATGTCTGATTGTGAATTTAAAAGTTCTTAAGTTTTCTTGAAAATTTCATACATTTTGATATCTGATTCATAGTTCTAGGTGTTATTTTGGTATTTTAATCACGTGAGCGAGTTCGTATGATGTTATTACACTTGTCTGCATGTGTGTCTTGGAGCTCGAAGGGCTCGGGTGAGTTTTGGATATGATACAGATCGTATTATGGACTTAGAAGGTTGCTGGTTTTTAACTATTGGTAATGTCTGGTGTTTGTTCTTCGCGATCGCGAAGGGTAACTTGGTTTGGGTGGTTTTTCTTCTACACGAACGCGGAGAAGCGATCGCGAATTCAAAACATCGGAGGGATTTCCCTTCACAAACGCAACCCTTCACTCGCGAACACGATGGGTTAGGTGAGGAACTAGGGGAGGCAAGGGTTGAACTATGCAAACACGAGCCCAGGCTCGCGAACCTGAAGGCCAGGAGGGACATGCCATCGCGAATGCACGCAACCTCTCGCGAACACGTTGGCCACTAGGGCTGCTACTCTTCACGATCGCATCACGCCCTTCACGAACGCGAAGAAGGCCTGACGCCCAGTGATTAAAAGGTCCAAAAGTCAGGATTTATCCCATTTTTAAGCATTTTCAAGTTTGAGCTTCGTCTAGAGGCAATTTTGAAGAGAAATTTCATCCCAACTTCACAAGTTAGTAGATTTTAACTCATTTTCTTCCATTTCCATCAAACACCTATTGATTTCTAACCTTTAAACTATGTTTTTTCATGGTAAGAATTAGGGATTTAAGTAGAAATTGGGGATTTTGAGAAATCGAGATTTAGACCTAAAATTGAGGCAGGATTTCAAGACTAATTACATAATCGGCCTCGAAAGTGAATAGGTAATTGGGTTTTGGTCCAAATTTCGGGTTTTGACCAAGTGGGTCGGGGTTGACTTTTGTTGATTTTTCCCAAAATCATTAAAGATTGAATCTTTTTCACTCGTGGGTAGTTTCTAAAGCTTATTTTGAATTGTTTGAACTATATTTGGTTAGATTTGATTAGTTTGGAGTTGATTTTTAGAGTATAGGTCCGGGTTGAGCTTTGATTTGATTGTGGAGCAAGGTTAGTGTTGTGGTTAATCTTGACTGAGGGATTAGGACTTGATAGTCTATTTGTTGCTTGTTTTATGTGTGTGAATAACATACATGTGAGGTGACGGGTACTTATACGTTGTCATTGGGTTAAAGCATGTGTGTGGAACTTGTTTCCTTATATTTTATTGCTTTGTTAATTATGATATCCATGTTTAGGTTAGTTTATTATTTATTGGATTGCTCATTTCGTAATTATTGTCGTTTTATAATTAGTGATTTTGGATGTTGAAATTTGGTATCTTAGCATCATATTTGACGTTAAGTACATTCTCCGCATTACTCCCTTTGTTCTAGTTTATGTGAACCTATTTTCTTTTTGGCCCATTCCAAAAAAAATGATCCCTTTCTAAATTTTGTAACAATTTAGCTTAAACTTACAATTATACCCTTAATGAGAAGCTTTTATAACCACACAGATACTCTAGAACCCTTTTTGACTTGTTTAGGATCACAAATTTCAAAAATATTCATTTTTTCTTAAACTCCGTGCCCAGTCAAATAGGTTCACATAAATTAGAACGGAGGGAGTATATATTACTTGAATTCATATTATCATCATTACATGGTGAGAAAGAGAGAAAAACACGAAGTGATGTCATGCCATTGCATTCATATTATTATTATGATATGGTGAGGAAGAGAGTAAAATCATGAAGGGTGATATCGTTCCATTTATCTAATTTATTTATTATTACACAGTGAGGAAGAGAGTAAAAGCACGAAGGGTGATGTTGTGCCCTCCACCTCTTTTATTTTTTGTTGCATGATGATGATGATGAGAGTAAAAGCAGAAGGGTGATGCCGTGCCATTTTCATATCATTTGTTCATCTCAGTTTATTGGTTGATGATTTACTTGGTTATTTTGTGATTTCATACCTGTCACAGTTGTTATATTTCCCCCCTTTTACATGTCCCCTCCAAGTTTGTACGTTACCATTCTCTGTTATTATTGTTACTTTATATATACTTGTACATGTTTATTTACATAGGTGTCCTATCATAGCCCCGTCATTACCTCGTTGAGGTTAGGATCAACACTTACTAAGTACATTGGGGTTGGATTTATACTACACTTCTGCACTTCTTGTACAGATACTGGTATTGATCCCCGCGGTGCGTTTGGTGCATCAACTTGGATCCTTGCATATGGATACTCGAGGTAGATTTACTGTTGTCTGTAGACCTTGAAGTCTTATCCCTTTTACCACTTTTACTGTTCATTTCCTTCAAATTTGTAGATCTCTAGTTGCTCGTGTACTCGTGACTCCAGATTTTTGGGAGCAAATATTATTACGTGACTTATATTATTACTGTGTTAGATTGGGTTTCTATTTCTGATGGTAGGCAAGAAACCCGTATTTTAGCCATAGTTTGCACTCCAATTACTACATTTATTTGTGTTTGAGCTTAAATGTTAGTGTATTGCACTTATTACGTATTTTATGCCTTACAAAAAGTGGTTCTGAGCTATTAAGATTATTTGGAGATAATTTAAACAAGTTAGAGTTTTGAAGTCTGAGTAAAAGCCCAAGAAATTAAGTTCACGTTCGGGGATCGAGGACCAAGTCTAGATACCAAAAAGCGAGAAAACAAAAATTTCTCTGAGAAAATTGCACTACCGCACTGCGGGCTTCATAACGCTAGTAAAAAAATTCCTGCAAAGTGAAAAAAAAATCAGCTCTGTAAAACTTCCACAATCGTGCCGTGAAGCGCGGTGCTCTCAGAAAAAAGGGAAATTGCCACGACCCCGATTTCCCACCATCGGGAGTCGTGATGGCGCCTACTGTCGGAGCTAGGCAAGTCGAACATTTAGAAACACATCACTGATTTTGCTTAAACAATATAGTAATAGAAATATTAAAATAAAGCTGAAGACTTTAAAATGTTTAAAGAACTGAAAACTGAAATACGAAACTCCAAATTACACTTCTACCCAGTATCTGGTGTCACTACTCACAGACTACTATAGAATACTGAAACAAGGGTCTGAAAGAAATACATATAACCGTTTGTCCCGAACATATGGGACAACAGAATAAAGTAAGGATAGAGAAGGCGCCGGGCCTGCGGACGCCTACAAGCTACCTCGGTGCCTCGCGGATCTGAATGCTAACACCTGCATCACTGCTGCTACTGCAGTCCGAATCCAGTATCTGCGCAAAAGAGCGCAGAGTGTAGAATCAGCACAACCGACCCCATGTGCTGGTAAGTGCCTAGCCTAACCCCGACGAAGTAGTGACGAGGCTAGACAGGACCTATCACAATTAACCTGTACAGATATATGTGCAATAACAGGAAATATACGAATTTAAACAACTAAAAGGGAGGGGAGCATGCTGTGGGGTACGACAGTTTAAATATAGCAATCATCGGGTAAGAAATGAAACCGTACAATAACAACTGATAAGGAAAACACAGGAAAACCCTACATACAAAATCAATATACTTGATCCATACTCTGTTGCAGCGCGCAACCCGACCCTCCGATTTCATATTGGTTAGTGCTGCGGCGTGCAACCCGACCCTTCCGATTTTATATTTGTTAGTGCTGCAGTGTGCAACCCGACCCTTCCGAATTTATATTTGTTAGTGCTGCGGCGTGCAAACCGACCCTTCCGAATTTATATTTGTTAGTGCTGCGGCGTGCAATCTGACCCTTCCGATATAATTCCTCACTCAACAGCATCAACAAAGGAGGCAAGGAAGTAATGAATAATGGAAGAAATCCACGCAAGGGAATTAAACCCTCCAGTTAGATCCCGTCAAGGGAGCAATATCAACAACTAAATTCAACAAAACATCACGGCAAGGAAATACCCAATAACTACACGT
>MU789729.1:35717-108030 GCA_026770625.1 Nicotiana glauca
ATATATATATATATATATATATATATATATATATATATATATATATATATATTTATATAGCTATGTATAAGCAATTTATATTAGTATTCATACATAGTTTACAAGAAATTGCCTTAGATAAAAAAAAAATTAAAAAAATGCCCGGAACCAAATAGCCCGTTAGGCCCATGGGCCCGACCCATTTAGCCCCTGGACCATGTGGGCTTAGGACTGTCATGGGCCGATTCCACCCATTGGGACCGTGAAGCCCGGGACCGTTTGGCCCGCCTAAGCCCGGGCCCGTTTGGCCTGTTTAGGTTCGGGCCCGGTCCAGAATACAACATTAGTTACTACACTACCTAAAATAAAAAAAATCTTTTTGGTATTTTCTCTAGAATAACTTCCCTCAAGAAAAATATCAAGAGTCCTTATATTCCCTTTTTTTTGTTTGACTAATGTCCCTCTAGAGACATGTCGAAAGGTGTCCGTCTTCGGGCCAAGTCGAAGTTAACTAACATGACCTTAAAATACCACACAATCGAAAAAAAAAGCAACATCATACATAGTTATACAATCTTTTTACAACAACAGTCATCCCCCACCCAACACTTAAAAAATTTGGCATGTCCCCATGACAACAAATAGAAAGCAGAGTAAGTTAAGGGGACTTCCCTGAAGCTCAATCCTGATCAGAGACGGTGCCAAGATCGAGGTGAAATGCTCGTCCTAGTGCTCGAAGCCATACCATAATCTTTTTCTCTAACTTGGCCTATTGAGTGGCCAGAGTGTCAACTCTGGTGCCCAGGTCAGTGACAGAAGTGCGGAGACTAGCCATTTCCTGCTCCAGGGCTATCAGGCGGGTACTTTGGCGAGGTTGTGATGGGTCGCCTCATCAGTTCTTGGAGGTGGTGGGATAGCAACAATCTCAGCCGCCTCGTCAGCTTCATCATCATCCTCAACCATCACCACTGGCTCTCTCCCAATTGTGATTTTGCTTGCTCGGAACGGGGCTTTCAATGGCAATTTCCCATCAGCTCTGAGGTTTTCAGGGACTCTAGCAGCACGACACAACTTAGTGACCAGAGAAGGAAAGTAAAAACCTTTGAGTATCTCAGGTGTGCGGATGAACATCTCATCATGAATGAGCTGGGCAACATCAAAATCCTGGTGGGTCATGAAATAGTAGATAGTTGCTACTCGTGGTTGACTGACATCAGTAGTGTTGCTGGAGGGCAGCAGCCGACTGTTGATAATTGTGAGCCAACACTTAGCCACCCAATTGAGAGACCGAGAGTTAAGTGTGATCCAATGCTTTATCCATATGTATTCTCTGTCTGGTACACATATTATCTCAAGAAGACTTGCCTAATAGGCACTTGATCAGCAATAAGCACGATAATTATCGGATTTCCCCATGAAAACTGGCATCTGGTACACCCTGCGAATGGCCTCGAGGGACGCATTTACCTGGGTATTGCATACTGTGACAACCACATTCTCATGTTCCAGGCAGTTATCATAAAATTCCCTTACTGCCTATACGTTCGCCTCCTCCAGTTCCTCAAACAAGATGTCCAGCTGACACCTTCTCAACTCAGCAAAGATATTTGGGCATTCCACTTGCAAAGCTTCTCTGTCCATATGCACCTCCGGCAATAATTTCTTTGATGCCTTTGCATTGTACCTGTCCTCCGCCGGTTTGGAGACAAACCTAGTGTGGTCAAACTGTGCCGCACTAGCCTGGCCTCGAGCTCTCGAGGAACTGGCCGATCCATTAGCGGAAGACCATGTGTTGCGTCGCTTCCTAGATGGATGCATTTTACCTGGCGACAGAAATCAGCGAAGCACCGCGGTGGGTTAAGGAATTTGAGGTAGAATCTTTCTGTTTGACCGCGGTCGCGGTGAAGTCGAGCAAAATCGAGGCAGATTACTCTTCATTGATTGCAATCGAACCGCGATCGCGGTGCGATATAATCTAGCACTCTCGAATGCCTGGAATCTGAATTCCTCAAGCTCATGAAACCCAGTGATTCTATTGGTGCCTGCTGTCTCCATGTCCAAGTTCAACAGCCACAATGCCCAAAGTGCTTTATGCTCTAGCTCTACCTGAAGGTGGCATGCCTTTTCAAATACCAACTTCTACGGTGACATACCAATCAGAGTTTTGAAGGCTGTGCAGTACGCCCACAATGTATCATCCAGCTTTTTCGCCCAATCGGTCCTTGTTGCATTCACTATTTTTGTAAGGACACTTTTAATTTCCCTATTTGATACTTTAACTTGCCCGCTCGACTATGGGTGGTATGGGGTGGTCACTTTATGATGAACTCCATACTTTTCCAACAGTCGTGCAAGCGCTCTATTGCAGAAATGGGTTCCGCCATCACTGATTATAGCTCTCGGGGTGCCAAAACGTGTGAAGATGTTCTTATTTAGAAAGCCTGTTACCCCTTTTGCATCATTGGTTGGGAGAGCCACTGCTTCAACCCATCTGGAGACATAGTTAACTACTACCAATATGTACTTGTTACCATATGAGCTAACATATGGCCCCATGAAGTCGATCCCCTACATGTCAAAAACCTCCACCTCTTGAATTGTGGTCATTGGCATCTCGTGTCGGCGAGATATGTTGCCTGTCCTTTGGCATTCATCACAACTTTTGACCCAATAGTGGGCATCCTCGAACAAAGTTGGCCAATACAAACCCGACTCCAATACCTTAGCTGTTCTCCGAATTCCTCCGAAGTGTCCACCATATGGTGAAGCATGGCAAGCCTGCAAAATAAAAAGTTGATCTTTCTCGGGGATACACCTCCTGATCATGTTATCTACACAAATTTTAAACAGTAGAGGTTCATCCCAATAATAAGACCGACAATCACGAAAGAACTTTTTCTTTTGATTTGAGGAGAGTTCATAAAGTACAATATCACTTGCTAAATAATTATCAATATCAGTATACCACGGTGCCTCCTCCATTGTCATTGCTAGTAACTGTTCATCCGAGAATGTCTTTGTTATATCCTCAACCTCTACCTCCTTTTCAGCTCCTTCCAACCCTGAGAGGTGGCCATCTACTTGGTTCTCTGTCACTTTTCTGTCACGTATCTCCAGATCGAATTATTGTAGCAAAAGAACCCAGTGAATCATGCGTGGCTTTGACTCCTTCTTTTCTATCAAGTAACTAATTTCTGCATGGTCAGTGTAAACAATAACTTTTTATCCAATCAAGTATGACCTGAATTTGTCGAATGCAAAAATGACAGCCAACATATCCTTTTCCATCACGGTGTAATTGAGTTGTGCACCGCTTAGCGTTCTACTTGCATAGTAAATCAGGTGCATCAGTTTATCCTTTTGCTGCCCCAAGGCTGCTCTTATAGCATAGTCACTTGCATCGCACATGAGCTCGAACGGTTGTTCCCAGTTAGGTGCAACAATGACGGATGCATTCACCAATCTCTTCTTCAGCTCCTCAAATGCCAACCTGCAATTATTAGAAAACACAAAGGGTTGATCCTTTTCAAGGAGTTTGCATAAAGGGTTAGCAATCTTAGAGAAATCTTTTATCAAGCGCCTGTAGAACCCCGCGTGCCCAAGAAAACTTCTCACTGCCTTGACTGAAGTAGGTGGTGGCAACTTCTCAATCACATCAACCTTAAAATGGTCAACCTCGATTCCCTTACTGGACACTCGATGCCCCAAGACTATCCCTTCTTGTACCATAAAATGGCATTTTTCCCAGTTCAGCACTAAATTTGTCTCCACACATCTCCTGAGCAGTCTTCTGAAGTTGTGAAGACAGTCTTCTAATGAATCCCTCACTACGGAGAAATCATTCATAATTTCACCTACCATGTCCGTGAAAATGGCTAACATGCAGCGTTGAAATGTCACTGGTGCATTACAAAGCCCAAAAGGCATTCTCCGAAAGGCAAAGATGCCATACGGACAGGTGAATGATATTTTCTCTCTATCTTCGGGGGCTATTGCGATTTGATTGTACCCCGAATATCCATCAAAGAAATAGAAGTGAGATCGCCCCGCCAACCTATCCAACATTTGGTCAATGAATGGCAAGGGAAAATGGTCCTTCCGGGTGGTTGTGTTCAATTTCTGGTAATCCATGCAAATCCGCCATCCCGTGACTGTATGAGTTGAGATCAACTCGTTATTCTAATTTTGTACGACCGTCATTCCTCCCTTTTTCGTCACACACTGGACAAGGCTGACCCAGTTGCTATCAGAGATGGGGAAGATGATACCCGCATCTAACCATTTGATTACTTTCTTCTTCACCACCTCTTTCATATTTGGGTTCAGCCTTCATTGATGTTCTCTAGAAGGTTTGTGCCCTTCTTCCAAGAGAATCTTGTGCATATAAAAAGTTGGGTTGATACCCTTTATGTCTGCCAAGGTCCAACCAATGGAAGTCTTACATTCTTGTAGCACATGTAGGAGTTTCTCTACCTGCACATCAAGCAAACCGGATGATATAATAACAGGTAAAGTAGAATTAGGCCGTAAGAAAATGTACCTGAGGTGAGTTAGGAGCGGTTTCAGCTCCGGTTTGGGTGGTACCTCTACTGATGGTTTTGCCGGTGGTGTAGCCCTCTTTTCTAACTCAAAGGACTCGAACTAAGGTTCCCTCTTCCAGAATCCTTGGCCTTTGAGTGCCATGACCCACTATTCCAACCCTTCACCATCCATCTCCTCTAAATTTGTCAGGCAAGTCCCCAATAGATCTTTAACAGTCAGGGTCTCATCATCTTCGTGCAGGATCGCATCCACTGCCTCCACTAGGGAGCAATTAGCATATTCACTGGGTCTCCTCATAGATTTTTGAACGTTGACTATGACTTCTTCATCGTTCAACCTCATTTTTAATTCCAATTTCACAATCGACAGTGCTCTCCTAGTGGCTAAGAATGGCCTCCCTAAAATGATAGGTATCTCTTCATCTACCTAGCAATCCTGAATAACAAAGTCAACAGGGAATACAACTTCCCCACTTGTACCAACACATCATCAAGAATCCTTGTCGGTCTTTTAGCCGTGCGGTCAGCCAGTTGCAAAAGTATCAAAGTCGGTCTAGCTTTACCAATGCCCAGTTTGGTATATATGGCTAGAGGCATCAAGTTTATGATGGCTCCTAAGTCACATAATGCCTTTGCAAAGGTATAACTCCCAATAGTACACGGAATAGTGAAACTACCTGGATCAGACATCTTTTGAGCCATGAGTCTTGTCACTACTGCACTGCATGTCTGTGTGAAAGTTACTGTGGATAGGTCCTAAAAATCAAAATTTCGTGATATTAGGTCCTTCATCATCTTTGCATAGCCTGGCATCTCCCTCAAAGCATCCATAAGAGGAATATTCAATTGAATTTGACACAACATCTCCATGAATTTCCTGTATTAATCTTCCTTCATTTGTTTTGCCAGTCTCTGAGGGAATGTTGCAGGTATCACCCTTTGTGCACTACTTGCTGGCTTCTCTCTGTTGGGGTTCTGTGGCACAAGAGGTACCACTTATTCTGTAGCTTGTTCACTTTCTTTAGCCTTACCCTTATCATCCTAAACCTGTTCAACCACCACTTCAGTAAGTTCTGCTGATTCATCTACCTCCAATGGAACTGGTGTTGCTGGCGTAGTCTCTTTACTGGATTGTGCAACTTCTTGCTCCCTGTCTAAATCTCTCCCATTTCGGAGACTTACTGCCATCAACTGATTCGGGATTTGCTCCTTGGGGTTAATGTTCGTGTCTACTGGCAATGTTCCTTGAGGGAAGTTGTTTAAGGCCATAGACAACTGCCCCAATTTAGTTTCAATGTTCTTTATCGCTGAGTCATGCACTGCCAACTTTTCCTACATCTTATCATTTGTTCCAATGAGTTGTTGAAGCATGACCCTAATCTCTACCATGTTGTTTTCTTGTTGCTGAGGAGGTGGCTGATATGCCAACTGTTGCTGGTTCTATTGTGGATAGCCCTGTTGTCTCCGATATGGCACCATTTGGCCTTGGGGCTGCATACCTCCAGGTTGTGGCATGTTTGGTCTGTACTGCTAATTTGGTGCCGATCTCCACTATTGTCCTCCTTGTCTCTGACCCCTAAAGTCATTTACATAATTCATATCCTCTCTTAACTCTTGGTTTCACCTTCTCCGCTCCATGAACACACATAAGACTGATTAATGTAGGGTGTACACAGTCCTCCATTTGTTGTGTCATTAATATGCACTTTCTTTGTACCCATCTCATCAATCTTTTTTGTCAATATACTCATCTGAGTCATGAGTGTGGCTATGTTCTCTTCATGCAAATTATTTGGGTCAAGAGGAACTGAATGCACTATTGGTGCTAGTGTTGTACCTTTCGTCATTCACCCCGAATTCTGGGACATCTTGTCAAGAAGGATTTTGCACTCAGTGAATGTCTTACTCAAAAATGCACCCCCAGCTGAAGCATCTACATTGGCCTTTAGATTGTCTGCTAACCCCATGTAGAATCTCTAGCCGAGCATTTGGTCTGGAATACCATGGTGGGGACACTTCACTAGCATCCCTTTGAATCTTTCCCAAGTTTCCTGCAAGGTCTCAGTAGGTTGCTGCTTGTACTGCAGTATCTCATCAATCTGTCTTGAAGTCTTGTTGGACGGGTAAAACTTATTCAGGAACTGCTTGACTAATTCCTACCAAGTGACAATGAAATTTATTGGGAGCGAATTCAGCCAAGTCTGAGCTTCCCCAGTCACAGAGAATGGGAACATTAACCGCTTGATAGCTTCTGGGGTCATATTTGGTTGTCTTTGGGTTACACAAATTGACAGAAAATTTTTCAAGTGTTGTTGAGGGTCTTCAATGTGAGACCTAGAGAATAATCCCTTATTCTGTAGAAGTTGCAGCATTTTGTTGGTGATCTAGAATGTCTCCGCTTGTATTGGGGGCACAGCAATGGCAATGACCAGGTTGTCAGCTGTTGGTTGTGCACAATCATAGAGTGCAACTTCTAGCACCAGGGGTGCCACCACTCTGACATTTGGGTCGGCTGGCTCATCCCTGATGTTTCCGTTGATGTTATTTACGTCACCCATGTCAATTTCAAGTTGGTGTGTTTGTTGTGATTGTTTGTTCTACTTTTTGGCACGGTTCAATGCCCTGAATGTTTTCTCGGGGTCTGAGAGTCCTTCAAGTAGTTCGCTAGTCCTCGAAGAATTTCTAGGCATACACTTGAATCCCACAAGAGTTCAAACATGATAATTTTAATGAAAAAAATTGTTTAACACCTTAGAAAATTGATCTAAACCAATAATTCTAAGTTGTAATAAATAACACCGTTAGTTCCCCGGCAATGACGCTAAAATTTGATCACGCCCAACTATACCTTCTAAAAGACAAAGCGGTCGTTGCAAATATAATCCGGTTTTAAGTCCGGAGTCGAATCCTCAGGGAACTAACCTATCTATTACAACTCTTGTCAATGCTATTATCAATTCAAACAATTCTCAGATGCAAGAGATTTATCAATAACGATTGGGTTTTTGTTTAACTACTTCAAATGATATTAAAAACAACAATATGCTAAATCAAAGATAATTCAATGATAAAAAAAGTCCAGGGCATTAGTTTCCCCAATTGCTAGTTTAAGTCTTAACTCTTTTGCTATAATCTCGCCATAATACTCTATGAGGATTATGAGTTATAGGTTATCGTAATCATCTCTCAATCAACTACGATAATTTACTAGAGCATTCTCTCGAACTACTCTAGCTAATAATTTGTGCAGCTCTTTATTATCCCGCCAAAGTTTCGTTATCTCTAACCCCACTTTTAAGTTAAAGTAATGAATCTCTTCAATTACCCAAAAGTGGTGTTGTTCAACAGCAGTCTAACCTAGTATTCTTTCTCAAGCAACACAAGGCAATTAGATAAGATTAATCAAGGGTCTATTCAATTAATCACCATAAAAAACGTAGTTGAACAATCATATAATAAATCCGACTCGATTATAACAAAGTTTAGTCAAAACTTCATCCAACAATTGGTCCCATCAACCCTAGATCAAATATTTAGCTACTCATAACAAAGCAAGATAAAACTACTAAATTGTTCATAATGTGCAATTGCAATAATAAAGAGAAGATATAAAAACTCTAATGTTTGGTCATTCTTCTCACACTTGTTATTGCCTCCAAAGTACTTAGATTTCTTGATAATAATCAATTGATATCAGAGCTGTCATACCTCCTTTTTCGCTACACCCCGTGAAGGGTATAATAAAAGGAGTTTTTTCAATTAAAGGACAATCGAAACGGGATTCATTTATTAAAGATTCAGAGTCGCCACTTGGGAGATTTATGGTGTCCCAAGTCACTGGTTTGAATCCCGAATCGAGGAAAAGGTTTGACTCTGTTTAACAATCGCGAACCAGAAATCCGAGTAAGGAATTATGTTAACCCAGGAGAAGGTGTTAGGCACTCCCAAGTTCCGTGGTTCTAGCACGGTCGCTCAACTGTTACATTTGGCTAGAATCTGATTTTAATACATGTTAACCTATGGTGTAATTTTAGAATGATCTACCGCTTTTAGTCAATTATTAAGAAAGTGAACGTCGTTTAAGAATGTGTTTTCGGATCACGTCACATGAAATGCACCCGAATACTCGACACATTCTTATTCAACGTTTTGAGATTTGGATTTGAGTCGCATGAAATGCACACCAGTATTTAAGAAGGTAAAATTATTAAAAACGCGCCTAAAGTGGCTAGCGTGTGATTATCTTTGGGAAAGGCCTTGAAATTTGCTAAACGGCCCATCCCAAAGTCTAAGTATTTTAATTCAAGCAATTATTGAGGGCCCTGCGAGTTATGCATTTTATTTGGCGAGGCTCGTCTCATTTTATTAATTAAAGGACAAACCTAAAGCAACTATGATTTTTCTATATTTTTGTCTCTAAGAATGAAGAAAAGTCCTAATCAACTGATATTGTAGATTTCGGGCCTCGAGTTCAAGTCCGGATTCAAACAGAAGGAGGAACCTCTTAATTTGAACCCGCTACCTAACTCGAAGGCCCAAACTTATACTATGCTAGATTATAGATTGAAGCCTTCAAGACAAGTCCATATTAATGGACTAACGAATTGACTTATATTCACAAGCAACAAACAGGCCTCAATGCCATCTTCTTAGAAAAGGAATTTATTGGGCCCAGCGTAAAACAGAAGGCAGGCCCAGGCGGCTTGAGAATATGATCCAGAGGTCGAATCCTAGCGGAAGCACAAAGGTCTGATTTCTGCAGTTTTGCAATTGTTATATCAAATTATAAAAGTCACCTTTTGCACTGACCGCTAATTTCGCTTTGGGTACTGGTTTCACTCAATTATGAGCGACAAATGAACTCATTTATTTTTTTTTTACTAATGAGTCCCAATAGTATTAAAGGTGATAGCCGAATTTGAGACAGGAATTCGATTAACAGTAAAAACAACTTGAGTAAGTGATTTCGTTCAACCCTAAGCATGAACAGACTAACGTTCCATATTCAAAACCAAACAATGTCAAGACTAATCCCAATTAACATTATTCAACTAATATGGACCCTTGAAATTGACCTGCTGAAACATGAACTCTTTTTATAATTGCTAAAAAAACAAATTAAACTACACTACACTAATAACACGAACCACAACTTATGATTACTAACTACTGGATTCAAACGCTCATAGACAGACATAAATTTGACTCACAGTCTATGGGTTAAGAGTAATCCCCAACACAGTCCAGTCAGTACAAAATTAACAAAACTTAGCAACATCATTGAACTAAATACTGAATATAGAGATCTGACAGTAAACTAAACTAGGATTCAATTCTCCAAATGGATTTACTCTTCACATAAACTCGTTTCCACATATTTCAGCTTATAGTCATCAGAAGTGCAATTGTGTACCTAGAATTTGGAATTAGGAAGAAGCAGAATAGGTCAGCAACAGCAGCTATGAGCAGAAATCAGTCAGCCAACACCAATTTAATGACCAAGGAGAGTTCGAAACCAAGCAAAACTCAAGCAATCAACCACAAATCAACTGAAATGCATTCAAGTAGACTCGAAATACTCCAAAATGCTTCAGCAAACCACAAACCTCAAGCAAACCAGTTTAATTGAACCCAAAGTTACTCGAAACTAAACCAAACTGTTTCTGAAACTTTCAATTATCGGAACTAAGCTTAGGAAATACAAATCAGTAGCTCAAAGTTGAAAATTCTCTTAAAATTTTAATGGAACAGTAGCTGTTTTTGGGATTTTTGGAAGTTTCTATTGTTTTTTTTTAGTTTTCTATATGAAGAGAACTAAGATCTAACAGGATTGTTGATCTGTATTTGAATTTTCAGATTTGTAGAGCTTAAGGAATTTTAAGGGGAATATTGAGGTTCCAAAACTTTTGAATTTTCAGGGGTGTCTAAAACTGGTGAATGAAGGCATTGGGGTTGCCTTTTATAGGCAAGAAATGGGGTAGAATGTTCTAGATGGCACTCACATTTTTTCCTTCTTTTAGTTTCAGATTTCATCTACTAGACCTTCAATTTTTAGCTTGTCTCTCAAGTTACTGCCCTAAGTTTGCTGAAATCTACACTAAAGTCCTATTCTAGAAGATCCTTAGGGTGTTCTTCTACTTATACAATACCTATACTACCCTTATTTGAGTTCTAGAATTACCAAGCTTTAACAAACTAACCATTTTGGGTGCCCAAAAATACTCCTGGAGACCCCCTAAAATTACTAACATTTAATAAAATCTATCAGCTATAACCAAACAACTAATCTAAGCCTAATGACTAAATGAACTTAATGAATTAACCCATGACACTTACTGATTAAACCCACACCGGACTGAATTAAACTAACCAAAAACTAACGAATCACATACTAACAAAAATAAGGATCAAACAATAACTAAATAGAAACAATTAACAAAACAAAACCAAACACATGCTCAGGCAAGATTAATGATTAAATTGACAAAATGAGGAAAGCAAATTTCATAATACCATACATGAAGAAATATAAACAGAACTTGGAAGACATGTAGGCTAATTATTATTATGTATTAAAAGAAAAGATAATCAGATAACAGAAAAATGCCTATACAAATTTAAAAAAAAATAACCAAATCCTAAATTGATTAATCGAGAAGAGATAAAAAGAAAATAATGGAAAGAAAAACCAAGAAAACATTACCTGAGGAGCCTAGACCGGACATTGGAAACTCGATTTGAACCCTGGAATAACATAATCGTTCGTTCTTTGCCAAAACAAATAAAAATGTTATTTCAGGACTCAAATCCAATACTGGACGCAAGAAATTGGCCAAACTCGAACCCAAATGAATTTTAGGGTTCTGCTCGTCCTAAGATTTGAAATTCGAGCAGATATAAGGAGATTCGAGAAAACCTGGTTGGAGATTAGGGACGAGGGAATGGTGAAGGTGGTTTGGTATCAAATTGGTGATGTTTTGGACGGTAGCGCCGCCGTTGGCGGTGGTGGCGCCTAGGGTTTGCTATATTTGAAGCTTTTGGCTAGGGTTCTAAGGAAACCAAGCATGGATTCGAGATAAGGAGGTGGAGGAGAATATTTGGTGTAATTTTGGAGGCAGTTGGAGTTCAGCCGCTGGCGGAGACGATTTCCGGCCAGCGGCGACGGCGGAGGGCAGTGAACTATACGAGGAAGATGGCTAATGTTTGAGTTATTTTCGGACATTCATATGTCATGTAAAGATCAATTGTGGCCGTTGGATTAAAGGACATTGAGGTCCACAATTGAAAAGCGTTGAAACGACGCCATTTCACGCCTATGGGAGCTGGACCGGTTTAGTCGGGATTGGGCCTAGGTTGAAGGCGGGTTCAGGGGTGATTTTTGGTTTGGGCCCAGGCAGAATTTATTAACATTGGCCCAAATTGGGTCTTCCAATAAAGGCCACTCTTTTAATTGTTTTCTTCTTTTATTTCTTTTAATTATTTATCTCTTTTTTATTACTTTTGTATTTTTATGTATTTTATAAAAATGCAAAATTAAAAATGAAACCTAATTTATTTGCCAAACTAAGCTAGTTAATTTTCTAAAATTGTTTAAAACCTATTTAACAATTAATAACTAAAAATGCAAAAATGAGCTATTTTTGTTATTTTCTTTATTTTCAAGCAATTTAAATTACTACTTAATCCTAAAATGTGAAATTAAATCTCAAACAAATGCCAAATGTATTTTTTGTGTTTTTCATATGAACTAAAATGCACAGATGAAATGCAACAATTACCAAAACTTCGCAAAAATTGTAAAATAATAATAAAAAATTATTTTGGTTGAATTTTTGGGAATAATTAGCTTAGGGCAAAAATTACGTGCTCACAGCTGCCCCTCTTTGTCCGGAAACACGAAGAGTTTTCGTGCAAAGATAAGTGAGCGGAAACGAACGATTTTTGCCCGTTCGAATATTCCGTGTGAAGCATTTTTGAAAAGTTTGACCGCACCCTGCTTCAGAGGTTGCCTATATATCCTGGGCTAACCGAAATCAAGTCAGTGTAGTTCGGGAAGGTTTGGTAGCTGGGACTACCAGGAGCTGTGATTTCATTGCTGTTGCTGCTGCTAGTGCTCGCTGACCTCCTTATTACACCGTGTCAAAATAAAAAGAAGCTAGCCTAAGCTATGACCTATGAATTACAAAAAGGTCCTATCTATGTCTTCAAACTTGCTCTTGTGTGGCCTTGAACTTGTATTTTTTTCACTGGACTTCTTGTGTTGTTGCCTTGCATTATGATCGGGGGATGTTTTGCCATTCCTCCGAATGATGCTTGACTGCTACAATTTGAAATATGTGCCTCTATTCTCCAGGCGGGCTCCTGGTTGCTGACGCTTGAAAATTATTCCCTTGTTCTCTAGGTGGGCTCCTGACTGCAACAAAATAGACAAACAAAGAAAATTTCCTGCCCTAGTTTGGTGACCGGGCACATCATGTTATCCAATATCAAAATTAAACGCTAAGATTTGGATTGTGCTTCCCTTATTTTTCAGGTGGGCGCATGACTGCTGAAGCTTGAAAAGTATTCCCTTATTCTCCAGGTGGGCGCCTGCTTGCAATGCTTGAAAAGTATTCCCTTGTTCTCCAGGTGGGCTCCTGACTGCAAAAAAAAAAAACAAACAAACGAAGAAAATTTTCTGCCCCAGTTTGGTAGCTAGGTACAACATGTTATCAAATATTAAAAATTAAAAGCTAAAATTGAATTGTACTTTCCTTATTTTCCAGGTGGGCGCCTGACTGTTGAAGCTTGAAAAGTATTCCCTTCTTCTTCAGGTGGGCGCCTGATTGCTGAAATTGAAAAGTATTCCCTTGTTCTCCAGGTAGGCTCCTGCTTGCAATGCTTGAAAAGTATTCCATTGTTCTCCAGGTGGGCTCCTGATTGCTCAACTTGAAAGTATTCCCTTATTCTCCAGGTGGACTCCTGATTGCAACAAAACAGACAAACAAAGAAAATTTTCCTGCCCCAGTTTGGTGGCTGGGCACATTGCGAGTTGTTACTTAAGCTATTGATACGATGGTGAGATCAAAAATAAAGACTTGATCGGCATGTACGTCCCCTGTGAGTAAAACTATTTGACTAAGATTTTTATCCTAGGAGAAAATTCATCAGAAGGTTTTTTGTTATCTTAGGAAAAAGATTCATCAGACTAAGATGCAGACCTTAGGCGAAGATTCATCAGACTAGGCTTTCTATTATCTTGTTATCTTAAGAGAAGGTTTCCTCAGACTAAGATTTTGATCCTAGGAGAAAGTTCATCAGACTAGGGTTTCTATCTTAGGTGAAGGTTTCATCAGACTAAGATTTTGATCCTAGGAGAAAATTCATCAGACTAGGTTTTTGTTATCTTGTTATCTTAGGAGAAAGTTTCCTCGGACTAAGATTTTGATCCTAGGAGAAAGTTCATCAGACTAGGGTTTCTATCTTAGGAGAAAGTTTCATCAGACTAAGATTTTGATCCTAGGAGAAAATTCATCAGACTAGGTTTTTGTTATCTTGTTATCTTAGGAGAAAGTTTCCTCAGACTAAGATTTTGATCCTAGGAGAGAGTTCATCAGACTAGGGTTTCTATTATCTTAGGAGAAAGTTTAATCAGACTAAGATTTTGATCCTATTAGAAAATTCATCAGACTAGGTTTTTGTTATCTTGTTATCTTAGGAGAAAGTTTCCTCAGACTAAGATTTTGATCCTAGGAGAAAATTCATCAGACTAGGGTTTCTATCTTAGGAGAAAGTTTCATCAGACTAAGATTTTGATCCTAGGAAAATCCATCAGACCAGGACTTTTATCCTTGGAGGAAAAATGTGAAAAGCAATGGCAGCATTTTATGCACACTAGCAAGATAGGCAAGGGCAAAGATTTGAGAAACTTCCCTTTTGTCGGCTTTCCTCTTCTTCCTTTTCTTCCTTTCATTTCCTTCCTATTGTTGAACCGACTTTCTTGCACTGCTTTGTTCCTGTTTCAAACAAAGAAAACTTGTGAGTTTAAAATGTGGTTGTTGGTTTGGTGGCCTTGAACTTTGAGGGCGGCTGCCTCTTCGCTTCCCAAGAAGATTGATGTTCACTTGAAGACCTTGCTTGTTTCTGGACTAGACCCCTTTCTCTGTCATCCTCATCACATAAAATGCCTCCTCTGTTCGGACCCGACATCCTCTATTTGTTGTATTGCATGAATTGGCATCTCCCCAACTTTTATTGCTCCTTCACTCGTCATGATAACTGATTCCCTTCGAAGATCTTTCTTGTCTATTGGAAAACCACTTTCTTTGCTACCCTTAACACGGGGAATACCTCTGATCCGTTCACCAACACTTTATACTGTTTCATTGTTCATGACACAATGTGTACCAAATCTTTCGTGTTTCACCACAAATACCATCGATCCGTTCACCCCCAAACCCTTTATTCATTGCGTTGTTCATGAATTGACATATGCCAGGCTGTTGCATTTTACAAGGATCCCAAAGCATGTTGATTGTTGCCAACTCAGTGTGCCTACTGTTCTTTCCTAACTTACAACAATTTGATGTGCTGGAAAGATCCTGTTTTGTTCAATTGGAAAGCTCGGTGGCAGACTTTGAAGTCATTTCTCACTTGTTATGACCGGACAGACTCAAGAGGAAGAAGTAAACAGGACTGAAGGAACATAATAGGAGGACAATGAAAGAGATGATTCCTAACAAGAAAACTACCAATTAGAAACCTAGCGGATGTGGATACCGACTCCAATGACCTTGACATGAACCTGCAACCTGTTCTTTTTTTTAGCAAATCTGAAGTTCGGCTCTTGTTATACCTCTTCGCCGTGAAACTGGGCTTCAACGCTCTGCTTGCCCGATCCGATTCACAATCCTTATTCAACTTGTGGCGCCCGTAGGGTTTTTACCATCAAGCCTCTCTCATTTTGGTTTTTTTCTCAACTCATCGTCGCCTTATGGTGCCCGTGAAGGTTTTTACCAATAAGACTCTCTCATTTTGATTTCTCTCAGCTTTCATCGCCTCGCGGTACCCGTGGGGGTCTCATCAACAAGACTCTTTCATTCTTCATTTCCTTCGTTTGGACTAGAGTATTGCCCCTGATATGATTCTCCTCTGCTCGCTTGACTCGACATTTCTTGAAGACTGATCAGAAGGTCTTTCTTTGGACCGTAACGCAGGCTTTTTGATGGGGTTAGAAAAAGGGTATCAAAGGCTCAAAAACAATTTAACGTGGGTTCATCATTATAACTTTCAGAATCAGATTTTTCACAACAACCACATCTTTTGCCCCAGTTTGTTTTTCGGGGACTTTTGGACTTTTATTTTGGTGTGACTGAACCTCAGAGAGAGGCTGCCTACGTACCCTTTCGGGATCAAGTCAAACGTAGTTCAAGTGACTACTTTTGTTGTTGCGGTCTGTCCTTTCTTCCACTTTCTTTCCTTTCTTTTCATTCTTTTCTTTTCCTTCTCTTTTCTTTTCTTTGCTTTTTCTTTTCTCTTTTTTTTATTTCTCTTCTTTTTCCTTTTCTTTTCTTTTATTTTCTCTTTTCTTTTCTTTTCATCATTTTTTTCTCTTGTTTCTCCACTTACTTTCCCCGCTCGGGCTTACGAGTTTTATTATTGATTCCGAAAGAAGGGTATGCAGGAAAATAATCGAGGCTCAAAGGGGTAAGAAAGGATAAAGTGTTTGGATAGCAGAACAAAATGCCTTCGTCATTCCAATCTCCAAAATATGCCGAGTGCAAACTACACAATTAAACAAACATGAGGCAAACATACATAACATCTTTGTTTGCACCAGAACTAACAACCATATCAACACATTGGCCATCTACATTTGTCAATTACCCAGCGCCATTGGTCAACAATCTCGGTACCACGAACGGTCCCTGTAGACTTGGTGCAAACTTGCTTTTGGCTTCAAACCGATGCGGTATGATGCATTTCAACAGTATTTCTTTATGTTTTATCTGTCCCTCGTTTCACTTGATTTGGGCTTGAAGTGATCTCAAGATGCTTTTACTTATTTCCCTCAAATATCCTTATCATCTTCAACATTGTTTCATTGTTTCATTACTAAACTGACTTTTAAAACCAAGCTAAAAATTATGCGTGCATGTCATGTCCTAGAACCAGCATGAAAAGAATTGTAAAAGGAGAAGGGAACTAAATAAAATGACTAGAAATTGCAGGAAATGGAGAATTGCATTAGACTGACGGTGAAAGGGTTTAAACAACAAAACAAGCAAACTAGACTAGTTACAACCTTTGAACAAATCTAGACAACACTACGCAAACTACTACGACTAGACAAACAAGGCAAAATGAAAAGATAGAATGGTTTGAGTCACAAGACAATATCCGAATTACAACCCCGAAAATAACCCGGACAACAAAATGACAACAAAATAAACCACCAAAAACTCCACTCTAGCTAACCAGGAGATGGAGCGTTTTTCCAATCACCAAACTCGACATCTTAGCCACTGGATTGCCCATCAAAATTTTTGGGACCGTCACCAATTTCAATATCATTGACTTCATTCAACGAGTTTCCGAGAGGGTTCTCACACTCCCTGTCGCCATGGATCTTCCCCACAAAATGTGCACCATTATGTACAGGTAAAGGATTCTGTGCAATATTCTAGGTGACACTGTCTTGGACCGCAATTACCCCTTCCTGAATCATTCTTTCTATATCCCTTTTCAAATCCCGGTAACTTTCGACATCGTGCCCCTGGGCATTGGAATGGTATTCACACCTTTTAGAAGGGTCAAAGCTTTTTGCACGCTTGTCCACTTGATTTGGAAGAACCGGTGCAATCAGGTTATAATGCTTCAGTTTCTCAAACAAGTCTGCATATGACTCTCCGATGGGAGTGAAAGTTTCCTGCTTCTGTGCCCTCTCTTGCTTGAAATTTTGGTTGGCTCGCAAACCCACTCCTGGGGGATTCTTGTAGACTCTTGGAGGTGGGTAGGTGTTCTGAGTTGGGTAAGCATTTTGTGGGATGGGTGCGCGCCATTGCGCATGGGTAGGATGTTGGGGGTATGTATGGGCATGGTGGACAGAGAAGTGGGGACCCCGAGATAGGTAATAGTGCTGTGGAGTGTGGGCGTAGGTTTGGGGACGGGGTCGAGGTTGATGGTAATATGGTGATGGGCCCCTGGACCAAGTCCCTGAGTCAACTACCGCCACATCTTCTTTCTTTTTCTTTCCCAATACCCCTCCAATACCGCTCTGGATAGCCTGTGTAGTTGCCTTGATTGCCTAATAGCTCATGATTTTATCGGATTTGAGCCCCTCTTTAACCATACTTCCCATTTTCACTACCTCGTTAAAAGATTTTCCCACTGCTGACACCAGGTGACCATAGTAGGTAGGCTCCAAAGCCTGTAAGAAGTAATCGACCATCTCACTCTCTTTCATTGGAGGATCGACTCTTGCCGCCTACTCTCTCCACCGGAGACCGTACTCCCTGAAGCTTTCCCCAGGCTTCTTCTTAATTTTAGTCAGTGACAGATGGTCCGGGATGATTTCGAGATTGTACTGAAAGTGGTATACAAACGTTTGGGCCGAATCATCCCAAGTGTACCATCGAGCATGATTTTGCCGTGTGTACCATTCCAAGGCTGCGCCACTTAGACTTTGGCTGAAATATGCCATCAATAACTCATCCCTTCCCCCAACTCCTCTCATCTTACTGCAAAATCCCCTTAGATGGGCTACATGATAACCATGTCCATCATACAAATCAAACTTTGGTAACTTGAACCCTGCTGGCAGCTGGACATCGGGAAACAAGCACAAATCCTTGTAGGCCACACTGACTTGGCCACCCAATCCTTGCATGTTCCTGAATGATTGCTCCAGGCTTTTTACTTTTCGAAACATCTCTTCCTGTTCCGGATCCTTAAACGGCTTGTCAGTTTCCACCGGGAGCTCAAAGTGAGGGGTGTAGGAATATGGCTCAGGAGCTTTAAAGGTAGGCTCGGGAGGGTAGTACTGGCCGTCATAAGTTGGAAACAATGGCTCACTGGAAGATCTTTGCAATGTGGCAGGTGGAGGTGCCACAAATACATGGGTAATTGGTGGGGGAGGGTTTTGTTTGGGTGGTGGATCTTGGGGAGGATATGAGGTGGTGCTATAACTCTGTTGGTAGAAAGGGAAAGCTGGAGATGAATTCACAGTAGGAGGCTCCTGAGACTGAGCCAAAGGTGGGATATATGTTGGATTGGCGGGGTAAACTAGTGCTGACTGACCCTTAGCCTAGGCCTGATGCATCTCGGCCATCTGCTGCCTCAACTTATACATCTCTTCCCTTATTGCTTTGACATCCACCACTTCTACCTCTTTTGACGGGTCAACAACACTGGTATCTGATTCTTGGCCTGTCATGTTCAGTTTATTCGACCGGGTGTTGTAGGAATGGGTTGCTAGGATGCCGACTACCTTTTGTCCTTGTGCTGTAAAGAGGAGTTACCACTTTAAAACCATAAACCAACCACCTTCTGGAATGACATGACAAAGTGAAACCATCACGTTAGTGTTAGGGCATTTAACATATTGGGACCCGCACATTTGGGGAGTGAATGCACCTAAGCAGTAAACAGTTCCTGTTATGCTTTTGATCGGTCACATGCGTCATCCCGGTCTTTTCCTTATTTTCAATTGCAAACTTTCTCTTCCTTTGTTTTTCTTCTTTTTCCCTCTTTTTTTCATTTTCTTCCTATCTTGATTTTCTTTTCTTTCTTTCTTGTGTTGCCGCTACTGCCTTTTTGTGGTTTTTCCTTTTTTTTTCTGGTTACGGTCGAATCCTATGTAGATTGCCTACGTATCATGAACCCGCATGAATCAAACCAAGCGTAGTTCTTGTAAATTAAATGCAAAACTAAAGAGATAATTTTTGGAAATTTTCAACTCTTCATCAGTAAACGCCGATTACAAGTGATACTAGACTATTTGTTTTTCTAAAAGGGAAAATTACAAAACAGACATAAAAACAAAACACAGTCTCGATGACTAGGGATACATCAAAGCTTCAAATCCTGGGATCTACGGGGCATCACTCGGCATCGCCATGGGCCTGCGTAAGACTGAGAAGGTTTCAATGTCAACTGTGACTATTTAAAGAAAAATGGCCATGTAATGGCTTATTTTGACTTAATTTGTGGCTATTTTTCCAAAAATTTTATTTAAGAAAACAAAGACTCGGTTTTGCGAATACGACCCTGCAGCACTTCCGAAAGAGAGATTTTAAGGTTATGCCAGCAAACCGTTTAAAACGACTCAGGGTGGCTATTCTTGCAAAATAGCCTTCAGGCGCCCCACCCTTTTAGAGACATTCGGCTTATTTTTAAACAAGAATGGCATCACCCGACCTATTTTGACCAAATTAAAATTTTGATATTTTTTTTGGCTATTTTTGCAAAAAGGGTGGTTGGACCCGATGAGGGTTGCCTACGTATCTCACATCCGGTGAGAATCAAACCAGGGTAGTTCGGGAAAATTTTCCAAAATCAAAGCTATTTTGCACAACCATTTCTTTTTTAAATATTTTCTATTTTTATTTTCATTTCATTTTTCAAAATTCCACAGCATTTCGACGCTAGTTGGGCATTGTTTTTTTTTTGTTTATTCAAACAAATGATTTCCCTCACTTAGTCCTAACACTGCTATTTTTCACAATTTTTCACTCATTGTATACAAGCTGGTCAACATGAAAAGCCGAGCAAGTAAATGCGCAAGTAGCACGTAAGATGCATCAGGATGGTCATTTCAATTCAGTTCAGCTGTCCTAGACGGACCCAACCCCTGTCTTGAGTCCCCTAAGTCAAATGCACATGATGCAAACAAGCGTCCTACTCGGGATCCGGCATGAGTTTATTGTTCTTCTAGGTTTAAACCCTAGGTTTATTGGTCTAGACCTGGCTTACCCGAGCGGACAACTAGAGCCGAGGGGGAGGCAGCGTACCGGGGATACAGAAGCTCCGCCGACTTAGCAACTTATCCAAACCTCGTTCTAAATTGGGAAAGACTCTAAACAGAAGAGAAGCTACATGAAGTGCACCCTTCTCTATGATGTAGAAGACTCAGAAAGAGGAAGGGATTCGCGATAATTTATATACAATTTAACAAATATCAAAGCGGTAAAACATTTAGCACATATAGCATGGAACATGTAGCAAAATCAGATAAAGCCAACTATAACAATTTAACTGAGCTCGAATTCTTGAACCCTGAACCAAAATTCTGGGTTCTTGTCCCCATCAGAGTCGCCAAAGCTGTCACACCTCCTTTTTCACTACACCCCGTGAAGGGTATAATAAAAGGAGTTTTTCCAATTAAAGGACAATCGAAATGGGATTCATTTATTAAAGATTCAGAGTCGCCACTTGGGATATTTATGGTGTCCCAAGTCACCGGTTTGAATCCCAAATCGAGGAAAAGGTTTGACTCTATTTAACAGTCGCGAACCAGAAATCCGAGTAAGGAATTCTGTTAACCCGGGAGAAGGGGTTAGGCACTCCCGAGTTCTGTGGTTCTAGCACGGTCGCTCAACTGTTACATTTGGCTAGAATCTGATTTTAATACATGTTAACCTATGGTGTAATTTTAGAATGATCTACCGCTTTTAGTCAATTATTAAGAAAGTGAACGTCGTTTAAGAACGTATTTTTGGATCACGTCACATGAAATGCACCCGGATCCTCGACACATTCTTATTCAATATTTTGGGATTTGGATTCGGGTCACATGAAATGCACACCCGTATTTAAGAAGGTAAAATTATTAAAAACGTGCCTAAAGTGGCTAGCGCGTGATTATCTTTGGGGAAGGCCTTGAAATTTGCTAAACGGCCCATCCCGAAATCTAAGTATTTTAATTCAAGCAATTATTGAGGGCCCCACGAGTTATGCATTTTATTTGGCGAGGTTCGTCTCATTTTATTAATTAAAGGACAAACCTAAAGCAACTATGATTTTTCTATATTTTTGCCTCTAAGAATGAAGAAAAGTCCTAATCAATTGATATTGTAGATTTCGGGCCTCGAGTTCAAGTCCGGAAACAAAAGGAGGAACCTCTTAATTTGAACCCACTACCTAACTCGAAGGCCCAAACTTATACTATGCTAGATTATAGTTTGAAGCCTTCAAGACAAGTCCATATTAATGGACTAACGAATTGACTTATATTCACAAGAAACCAATAGGCCTCAACGCCATCTCCTTAGAAAAGGAATTTATTGGGCCCAGCGTAAAACAGAAGGCAGGCCCAGGCGACTTGAGAATACGATCCAGAGGTCGAATCCTGGTGCAAGCACAAAGGTCTGATTTCTGCAGTTTTGCAATTGTTATATCAAATTATAAAAGTCACCTTTTGCACTGACCGCTAATTTGGCTTTGGGTACTGGTTTCACTCAATTATGAGCGACAAATTAACTCGTTTATTTTTTTTACTAATGAGTCCCAATAGTATTAAAGGTGATAGCCGAATTTGAGACAGGAATTCGATTAACAGTAAAAACAACTTGAGTAAGTGATTTCGTTCAACCCTAAGCATGAACAGACTAACGTTCCATATTCAAAACCAAACAATGTCAAGACTAATCCCAATTAACATTATTCAACTAATATGGACCCCTGAAATTGACATGCTGAAACATGAACTCTTTTTATAATTGCTAAAAAACAAATTAAACTACACTACATTGCACTATACTACACTAATAACACAAACCAAGCCAAATTATGATTACTAACTACTGGATTCAAACGCTCATAGACATACATAAATTCGATTCACAGTCTATGGGTTAAGAGTAATCCCCAAAACAGTCCAGTCAGCACAAAATCAACAAAACTTAGCAACATCATTGAACTAAATACTGAATATAGAGATCTGGCAGTAAACTAAACTAGGATTCAATTCCCCAAATGGATTTACTCTTCACATAAACTTGTTTCCGCATATTTCAGCTTATAGTCATCAGAAGTGCAATTGTGTACCTGGAATTTGGAATTAGGAAAAAGCAGAATACGTCAGCAACAGTAGCTATGAGCAGAAATTAGTCAGCCAACACCAATTTAATGACCAAGGAGAGTTCGAAACCAAGCAAAACTCAAGCAATCAACCACAAATCAACTGAAATGCATTCAAGTAGACTCGAAATACTCCAAAATGCTTCAGAAGACCACAAACCTCAAGCAAACCAGTTTAATTGAACCCAAAGTTACTCGAAACTAAACCAAACTATTTCTGAAACTTTCAATTATCGGAACTTAACTTAGGAAATGCAAATCGGTAGCTCAAAGTTGAAAATTCTCTTAAAATTTTAATGGAACAATAGCTGTTTTTGGGATTTTTGGAAGTTTCTATTTTTTTTTTTTAGTTTTCTATATGAAGAGAACTAAGATCTAAAAGGATTGTTGATCTGAATTTGAATTTTCAGATCTGTAGAGCTTAGGGAATTTTGGGGGGAATATTGAGGCTCCAAAACTTTTGAATTTTCAGGGGTGTCTAAAACTTGTGAATGAAGGCATTGGGGTTGCCTTTATAGGCAAGAAATGGGGTAGAATGTTCTATATGACACTCACATTTTTTCCTTCTTTTAGTTTTAGATTTCGTCCACTAGACCTTCAATTTTTAGCTTGTCTCTCAAGTTACTGCCCTAAGTTTGCTGAAATCTACACTAAAGGCCTATTCTAGAAGGCCCTAGTGTGTTCTTCTACTTATACAATACCTATACTACCCTTATTTGAGTTCTAGAATTACCGAGCTTTAACAAACTAACCATTTTGGGTGCCCAAAAATACCCCTGAAGACCCCCTGAAATTACTAACATTTAATAAAATCTATCAGCTATAACCAAACAACTAATCTAAGCCTAATGACTAAATGAACTTAATGAATTAACCCATGACACTTACTGATTAAACCCACACCGGACTGAATTAAACTAACCAAAAACTAACGAATCACATACTAACAAAAATAAGGATCAAACAATACCTAAACAGAAACAATTAACAAAACAAAACCAAACACATGCTCAGGCAAGATTAATGATCAAATTGACAAGATGAGGAAAGCAAATTTCATAATACCATACATGAAGAAATCTAAACAGGATTTGGAAGACATGTAGGCTAATTATTATTATGTATTAAAAGAAAAGATAATCAGATAACAGAAAAATGCCTATACAGATTTAAAAAAACAACCAAATCCTAAATTGATTAATCGAGAAGAGATAAAAAGAAAATAATGGAAAGAAAAAAAAAGAAAACATTACCTGAGGAGCCTAGGTCGGACATTGGAAACTCGATTCGAACCTCGAAATAACATAATCATTCGTTCTTTGCCAAAACAAATGAAAATGTTATTTTAGGACTCAAATCCAATACTGGACGCAAGAAATTGGCCAAACTCGAACCCAATTGAATTTTAGGGTTCTGCTCGTCCTAAGATTTGAAATTCGAGCAGATATAAGGAGATTCGAGGAAACATGGCTGGAGATTAGGGATGAGGGAATGGTGAAGGTGGTTTGGTATCAAATTGGTGATGTTTTGGATGGTAGCGCCGCCGTTGGCGGTGGTGGCGCCTAGGGTTTGCTATATTTGAAGCTTTTGGCTAGGGTTCGAAGGAAACCAAGCATGGATTCGAGATAAGGAGGTGGAGGAGAATATTTGGTGTAATTTTGGAGGCAGTTGGAGTTCAGCCGCCGGCGGAGACGATTTTCGGTCGGCGGCGACGGCGGAGGGCAGTAAACTGTACGAGGAAGATGGCTAATGTTTGAGTTATTTTCGGACATTCATATGTAATGTACAAATCAATTGTGGCCGTTGGATTAAAGGAATTTGAGGGCCAGGATTGAAGAGCATTGAAACGACGCCGTTTCACGCCTATGGGAGCTGGACCGGTTTAGCCGGGATTGGGCCTGGGTTGAAGGCGGTTTCAGGAGTGATTTTTGGTTTGGGCCCAGGCAGAATTTATTAAAATTGGCCCAAATTGGGTCTTCTAATAAAGGCCGCTCTTTTAATTATTTTCTTCTTTTATTTCTTTTAATTATTTATCTCTTTTTTATTACTTTTGTATTTTTATGTGTTTTTAAAAAACTCAAAATTAGAAAAAAAACCTAATTTATTTGCCAAACTAAGCTAGTTAATTTTCTAAAATTCTTTAAAACCTATTTAACAATTAACAACTAAAAATGTAAAAATGGGCTATTTTTGTTATTTTCTTTATTTTCAAGTAATTTAAACTTCTACTTAATCCTAAAATATGAAATTAAATCTCAAACAAATGCCAAATATATTTTTTGTGTTTTTTATATGAACTAAAATGCATAGATGAAATGCAACAATTACCAAAAATTCGCAAAAATTGTAAAATAATAAAAAAAATTATTTTGTTTGAATTTTTGCGAATAATTAGCTTAGGGCAAAAATCATGTGCTCATAGTTCGTTCCTCCAAAGTAGTCTAAAAACAAGCTTGATACTTTCTTGGGCGAGCTTCTTGAGTTTATAAGGGTTTGGAATAAATTTTTTCCGAGTTACACTTTGGTCCAAAAAGTTCTGGGCAACTGCACAGTTCACCACGGCAGAATGCGGCGCAACCGCGGTGAGAGACAAACATTCTGCCTCGCGTCTTTGGCATGCCGCGGTCTAACCGCGGTCCATCGCAGTCGCGGTGGATTCCAACCCAGTCCACTTTTTGCTTCTTTTCGCTCGGGTGCTTCTTGATTGGACCTTTTTTTTCACACTAATGACTCTAAAATACTCCATAGTTCTTCCTAACTCTTATTATTCACTGCGAAGCAAAAGAACACCAATTAGAGAATTTTGTTATTATTTAGCCTATAAAATAACAATAAATCATGGTATAATTAGGATGTAAATATCATCTATGTAGCCTATTATCATTCGACTGATTGCATAAATTTCACAGGGACAAAATAATTAATAGAATAAATAGAACACTATACTTAGACAAATTGATGGCACACTTATTATTATAGCATTTTTCCTTCTAAAGCTAAGAGTTAACTACCACATTATACTAACTAAACAGGATCTTACTATATAAAGCTAATGATATATATGGATGTGAAATTTACTAACATGCATTCTCCTTCCAAGGAAAATATTTTCATGCATATATATCTAGCAACTGCTTAGTAGGATCATGCACCTAATTATTTTGTTAAGTGCACAAGAAACA
Organism: Nicotiana glauca; assembly: GCA_026770625.1. Lineage (NCBI taxonomy): Eukaryota > Viridiplantae > Streptophyta > Magnoliopsida > Solanales > Solanaceae > Nicotiana > Nicotiana glauca. Next base: position 61,477 of record MU789729.1, read on the forward strand.
AATACCTGGTGACATGAAAGCCATCACACGTCTAAGTTGCTAACCTGCCGACAATTGAATCAAACAAGAATTGAGGAAATCTTATCAACTTTGTTTACATTTGGAAACGAATAAATCATAAGGAAGGTCATAGTGTTTTAATGCTTTATCAAGCTTTTTGACAAACATGACATAATCTGTGGATGTATATCAACATTACTACCTTGTGTAACAAAACCCCACATAGCTTCCATTCAAACAAACCTATATCCATTTCACCACACTATTACAACCACACAAAAAATCACAACATCAATTAAGCTTTAAAAACTTAGACTCCCATTTTTTCTGCTGCGAATACACAGGAACAAGCAAATGCAATAATTAAACAAGATTGAATTCCTGCAAGAAATCTAAACACTCACTAGAAAGAAGGAACAATTTGAATCCAATAGATCAATAAAGAAAGAAAAATGCTAACCTAGAGTTATTCTGATGGCGTAATAGAAGAAGAGAAGGAAATAGAGAATTATGTAAGAAGAGAATACATTTCATACTGTTATTCCTGAAGATTCTTGAGATTCACAGTTAGGGTGGAGGAATTCGGCTCAACTCGGACGGGATAGAGAAATTGGGGAGGAAAAATCGAATTATACTGAGATAGGGAGGCTGCAAAGTAGTGTTTCTTTTATATATTTGAGGGGAGAGATTTGGGAGGGAAGTTACGAAATTTTGCTTTATTTTTAAATTGTTAAAATTTTGACATTTGCTATACATGTCAATAATGAATGTCATTTTATTCTTAATTATGTGACATTTAGATCAAATGTCATTATATTTCCAATCATTTTTCATCAAATATCATTTTTGTGCCTCATTTTTTAACAAATGTCGAGAAATAAAAATTCCGACATTTATTATAAATGTCATTAATTAAAAGTCGTCATAGCTCATCTTTCTTGCAGTAAAATTTGAGTACCAAAAATTAAGATTGTTTGACTTTTAACATCTGAATACATAAAATTTGTCTTTATTTGAAAAATAATAAACACAAAATTCACATGAAATACTAACTAATCTAATATTCTATCAATGTAGTATATACTTTTTTAAAATATGATAATTGTTGGTGGTGATAACTAACGGGTGAATGCCGACTAGAGGCGGTGGTTGGTGGTAGTTTTGGTTGATGATGGTGGTTCATGCTAGTAGTTAGTAGTGATTGGTAGTGGTGGCGATTATGATTGAGGATGGTAGTGGTGGATGGTGATAGTTAATAATAACGGGTGGTGGTTTGTGATTGAGAAAAGTGGTGGTAGGTTATAATGATGGGTGGTGCCGGCTGTAGTTGTTAATGGTGATGGGGTGGTTGGTTGTGGTAGTTGAGGTGGATAAGTGTTGACTATGGGTGAGAATGATGGTGGTCGGAGTTGTGGGAATGGTAGATGGTGATGGTCGATAGTGGTGGCGACTATGATTGAGGATGATTGTGATAGTGGTAGTTGACTATGTGCGGTGGTTGCCCTTTTATTCCCTACAAACTATTAGCTATCAGTCTCTCTATCTTCCATCATTTTATGTAAAGAGAGTAATAGCAAGAGCAACTGAAATTTTTGAAAACCAAAATGGCTTTTGAAAAATCCGAGATATCGCCAAGGTTTTCTTCACCTTTCAATGGCAGTTCTCACCCGATTGGCAACAATACACTCCACAAGTTAGATTCGTAATCGAATGATCCAGATTTAAGTTTACAAATATGTAGACTAATATTAGTTGGCTCAGATCCGAAAAAAACCTTCATGTAGCTATCAGTCTCTCTATCTTCCATCATTTTATGTAAAGAGAGTAATAGCAAGAGCAACTGAAATTTTTGAAAACCAAAATGGCTTTTGAAAAATCCGAGATATCGCCAAGGTTTTCTTCACCTTTCAATGGCGGTTCTCACCCGATTGGCAACACTACACTCCACAAGTTAGATTCATAATCGAATGATCCAGATTTAAGTTTACAAATATGTAGCCTAATATTAGTTGGCTCAAATCCGAAAAAAACCTTCATGCCCTTTTTATTTTGTCGCAAAATTTTTATGATTTTTTGTTCTATTTCTTAGCCAAATTTATACATTCCTATCCCAGCTATAAACATACAAAAAACAGACCTAAAATCTCTTATTTTCAAAGTTCTATATAGATGAATTTGCTCCAAAGTTTCTGATTTGACAGAAAACTCAACAAGAAAAGAACAAATTTGAAAATTCATCATTTAGTAGAGAAATCAACGAAAAAATGAACTTTATATATAAATTTTTAGATAAAAGTGAGAAAAATATAAAAAAATTATTTTTCAGTTTTAACTGCATCTGTACAGTAATGTATATTGATGTATAAGTTTGTATAAACTTGTATATGAAATGTTGAATAATGTATACTAGTATTTCGCTGGCAAAATCAAAAAAGCAAACTCAGCGTTAATAGAAAAATAGAGAATACGAAGTAAAAGCAAGAATAAAAATCTAAACAAAAAGTAACCAAAACAAAAGCAAAAGGAAACTGTGGAAAAACTAAAAATAAAAAACATGCAACAAAACTAAAATTACTATCGTGAAAGAGAAACTTACTTCAAAAAAAATATCAACGTTGTATAACAGTATTTTCACATCCAATATATAATATTATACAACATTATACCCTCATTATAATTTTGTATAATATTTTATAATATTATATAATGATGTAGAACGGTGTATACAAAACTGGATTTCATCTTGACCTTCCTTCTTCAACTAGTATTGTTCCCAAAACCTATATTAATCAGACACAGTTAACCTAGCACTCAAGATTCTTATCATTACAAGCTTTTACAATAATTTTTAACTTGATCCCATCACTTTAGAGTTCGATTTTCCAAATCTGAGTTGAACTTAGATCGTCAAAGCTCCTTCAATAGAGTTTAGAATATGGATGCAACAGAACTTCAATTTTAAATTTGGACACACATAAATCGAGATTCAAATATTTGAGATCTATAAAAATTTATGAAGATTAAGCAACTTAGTAGAGAGAATGCTCTAAATCAAGTTTGAGTTCTATAAATATTCAGATCTATGCGAGTGAGAGAAGAGAAACAAAGGAGAAAGCAAAAAGAGACGGATTGAAAGTATAGAGTGTACTGGGAATGAAGAAAAACAAAAATAAAGAAACCCTAAAAGTGTGTTTGTAATAGTGGCTAAAGCTTGAAAATTTTCTTTCAGATTATGTACAACTTGGACCAAAGTAGGTAAGGTTTTCAAACGTGGGCCGTTTTGGGTTGGGCTGTTAGGCCAAGTGACAAGGGCTGTAATTATCCCTTAAAAGTCGTCGTAGTTCATCTTTCTTGTAGTGAGATCTAAGTACCAGAAATTAAGACTGTTTGACTTTTAACATCTGAATGCATAAAATTATCTTTATTTGAAAAATAATAAACATAAAATTCACATGAAATGCCAACTAATCTAATATTCTATCAATGGAATATATAATTTTTTAAAATACGATAGTTGTTGATGGTGATAGCTAGCGGGTGAATGCCGACTAGAGGCGGTGGTTGGTGGTAGTTTTGGTTGATGATAGTGGCTCATACTAGTAGTTAGTAGTGATTGATAGTGATAGCGATTATGATTGAGGATGATGATGGTGGATGATGATAGTTAATAATGGCGAGTGGTGGTATGTGATTAAGGAAGATGGTGGTAGGTTATAATGATGGGGAGGTGAATAAGTATTGCCTGTGGGTGAGAATGATGTGGGAACAAACTTAATGATCCCACGTCGTTATTGACTTTTCCAATATCAACTTCACTGCTATAAATAGTCGCATGCCTTCCAATTATTCTACATCAAATGCAACTCGCAAGCCTGTCCAAGTAAATCATTGACAGGAAAAGTTTTTTTTTTTCTACGTTTTTGTCTTCTTTTTTTTTCCTGTCAAGTGAGAAGGATTTATTCTTGTTTAACAACATGATCCATGCATGAAGAAGCAATCATAGGATGTGAGGGATGGGTATTCATCTCTCTCCGAATATCGGAGAGATTACTTTTAATGTGGCTCGACTATCGGATAGATTACTCTCAATGTGCCCGGACTATCGGAGAGATTACTCTCAATATGGCTCAACTATCGAAGCGATTACTCTCAGGCCCGAATATCGGAGAGTCAATGTGACCCGACTATCGGAGAGATTACTCTCAGTGTGGCCCGACTATCGGAGAGATTACTCTCAGTATGTCCCGACTATCGGAGAGATTATTCTCAATGTACCTTGAATATCGGAGAAATTACTCTCAATGTGGCTCGACTATCGGAGAAATTACTGTCAAAATGACCCGACTATCGGAGAGATTATTCTTAAGGTGGTCCGAATATTGGAGGCCATTTCATCCATTTAGACCTTTGTGCCCATTCTAATATTCTTTTTTTCCCCCTACTTTTAAGAATCTAAATTGAACTCAAATAGAAGTTAAGTTTCTTCTCTAGTACTTAGAAATATTAGTGAAGATTCAACATAGAACCAGTAGTACTATAGCATAATAAAACTATCGCAAAAGCCATCGATAAGAGCTATACTTTTCATGTATTATATCAAACCTTATTCTTGTCAATCATTATCTGAATTATGACGTAATCAAACCTCATATCTATCTTCCAGATGTGAAATGCCACGCGCAAAGACGCGGTAACCTTGGCACATATCTGACAGTAGACAATATTCAGTTTGAACATCAAAACCCTTGTCATGCAGATATCTTATCAACGGTAAAGTACCAGTTATAGAATATGATTTTACATGCCCAACTTCCTCTTCAGTAGCTTTATGACTCAGCATTCTAATATTGTTGATTTGGACTTTGATGACTTTTTTTTTTTGGCAGCCCAAAGAGATGGCAAATTTCAAAGACTATACCCCACCTTTCTCCGGACTTAGATATCTCGTAATCGAGATTGAAGATGATATAGGACAAACCAAGCTTTTGGTTCACACCCTACAAGCTAGCCGGTATGTAGCCTTATGGCCTTCTTTAAGGAACTCCCTTTATGAAGAAAACTTAGCCTTGGAGCACAAGTCTACTTTTAATCCATTGTCCAAGATGTGGTCTCTCCAAGCGCCAATCCATCGCCACGTAAACATTGCTAGCACCCTTCCAAACTTAGGACATCGCATAATTCAACACGAAGTACATCGGGGAAACACAACAACAATCGAGGGCGAGTATCGTCATATTCCAGGATCTTGGGAATGAGTTGAAGATGTACTTGGTGGAAGCCAACAAACCCTGAGTACAACAAAGATGTATGATGTTGTCTATGCCTTACTTTTCACTTATGATTGAACTCAAATATTTTGCAAGCATTTTGTGAGTCTTGGTGTCCTAAGATGAACACGCTTCTTACATCAGCTGGGGAACTATCTATCTCTCTTTGAGACTTACATATCCTTGGAGATCTGCCTATTGCAGGTTCTCCGTATGAAGAAGTGGTACCTGAGACAAGAGAACTTATCTGTTTGTACGAAAAACAGATGATATTTATTCCTCGTTCTTGCGAGTATTTTGTTTGCTGCCTTCCATCACATTAAGGAAGGTACGAGTGTTAACAAAAAGGTCTCCTTGAGAAAGTGGATACATTTTTGGTATAAAATAGCTTTAATATATAAACTTGTGCCATTGCAAAAGGAAAAGAAATTCGCACGCCTAAAGTCAACACATAATCCTAACGGGGTTATTCTCGAGAAAAATAGGTGGTCAAGTGATCAAGAATCTATATTCTCCAAGCTTAGGTGAGGTCTGATAGGAAATATGATATATATATATATATCATATTTGATGACTTTTTTTTTTTGGCAGCCCAAAGAGATGGCAAATTTCAAAGACTATACCCCACCTTTCTCCGGACTTAGATATCTCGTAATCGAGATTGAAGATGATATAGGACAAACCAAGCTTTTGGTTCACACCCTACAAGCTAGCCGGTATGTAGCCTTATGGCCTTCTTTAAGGAACTCCCTTTATGAAGAAAACTTAGCCTTGGAGCACAAGTCTACTTTTAATCCATTGTCCAAGATGTGGTCTCTCCAAGCGCCAATCCATCGCCACGTAAACATTGCTAGCACCCTTCCAAACTTAGGACATCGCATAATTCAACACGAAGTACATCGGGGAAACACAACAACAATCGAGGGCGAGTATCGTCATATTCCAGGATCTTGGGAATGAGTTGAAGATGTACTTGGTGGAAGCCAACAAACCCTGAGTACAACAAAGATGTATGATGTTGTCTATGCCTTACTTTTCACTTATGATTGAACTCAAATATTTTGCAAGCATTTTGTGAGTCTTGGTGTCCTAAGATGAACACGCTTCTTACATCAGCTGGGGAACTATCTATCTCTCTTTGAGACTTACATATCCTTGGAGATCTGCCTATTGCAGGTTCTCCGTATGAAGAAGTGGTACCTGAGACAAGAGAACTTATCTGTTTGTACGAAAAACAGATGATATTTATTCCTCGTTCTTGCGAGTATTTTGTTTGCTGCCTTCCATCACATTAAGGAAGGTACGAGTGTTAACAAAAAGGTCTCCTTGAGAAAGTGGATACATTTTTGGTATAAAATAGCTTTAATATATAAACTTGTGCCATTGCAAAAGGAAAAGAAATTCGCACGCCTAAAGTCAACACATAATCCTAACGGGGTTATTCTCGAGAAAAATAGGTGGTCAAGTGATCAAGAATCTATATTCTCCAAGCTTAGGTGAGGTCTGATAGGAAATATGATATATATATATATATATCATATTTGCCATCTCTTTGGGCTGCCAAAAAAAAAAAGTCATCAAATATGATATATATATATATATCATATTTCCTATCAGACCTCACCTAAGCTTGGAGAATATAGATTCTTGATCACTTGACCACCTATTTTTCTCGAGAATAACCCCGTTAGGATTATGTGTTGACTTTAGGCGTGCGAATTTCTTTTCCTTTTGCAATGGAACAAGTTTATATATTAAAGCTATTTTATACCAAAAATGTATCCACTTTCTCAAGGAGACCTTTTTGTTAACACTCGTACCTTCCTTAATGTGATGGAAGGCAGCAAACAAAATATATATATATAAAAGCCTTATTATCAATTTAGCTATGTGCTTTCGTGTTTCCCTATAGGGTAGAGAACTTCATTCGTCCCGAGACTTTTAAGATGGCAAGCATTTTGGCAAGCAGGCAAAATATTAGCCTTGTGGTCCCAATTTCGGCGAGTATTTGTCACACCTCCTTTTTCTACCCCGTAAGGGTATATAAGAAAATTTTTTCAGTTTAAGTGACAATCGAAATGGGATTATTATTTAAGATCAGAGTTGCCACTTGGGATAGTTTACGGTTTCCTAAGTCACCAGTTTAGAATCCCGAATCGAGGAGATTTGACTCTGTTTTAATGTCTGTGAAACACAAAAATTCGGGTAAGGAATTCTGTTAACCCGGGAGAAGATATTAGGCAGTTCCGAGTTTCGTAATTTTAGCACGGTCACTTTGATCATACCTAGCTCAATCAAATTGTTTAATTACTTATTTTAAATTTATGTTCATTTGCCCTTTTAATTAAGAAATTATCTTGAAAATAGGTCGCGCGTACGTGTACCCATTTGTTTGGCGCATCAAAAATCATGTCACGTGAACGTGTCCACAATTAGCAACGTTTTATTAATATTAAGAAAGTTTAGTTGAGTTGCCCGAAAGCATACTTCGATTTTATTTTTAGAATCATAATTATGTCACGCGAACGTTTACACAACCACGATGGTATATTAAATGTGCCTAAAGCAAACTACGAATATCAATTTTACAACACTTAACAAGAAGGCCATAAGTGATTCAATTATGGATGGCAAAACTTGGTTTAAAAGAACTATATTTAATAATAATTTTATTATTATTGAGAAAGTTTGGTCGAAGTTGCGCGAACGCATGCTCCGAATTGGTTTTTAGAATCGTAGTTATGTCACGCGAACATGTACACAATTACAATAGTATATTAAATGCTCCTAAAGGCTTTTATATGAATATTTATTTTTTAATATCTAGTTATAATATCTGTGAGGGCCACAGGTGGTTTAATTAAGATGGCACAACTCACTCTATTTTAAAGAAAAGAATTATGTTCAATTAACGGATTGTAAGGTCCCTGTTTAATCTAACTCAATATTTAGTCTAAATTTACTAATTGCAAATATACCTTGAGATAAATTAACGGGCTTTCGATTACTTAAGGAAGATTGTATCAGCTGCAGACCAGCTGCTGATTTAACAAAAATACATTGGGGTTGGGCTCGAAGTTGAGCCCATCACTCAGAGCGAACAGCCAAATACACCCAGCGATGAGATTGGGCCTGTTACAATACACTGAACTCCATATTACAAACCATTTCTTTAAACATAAGACTTAAAAGGAAAAAGGGTGGGGTTGAAGACTCTTGGGCTTGAAATTGTGCCCAAGACAAAAGGAAAACCACATCTAGATACTTTGGGCCTCGAGATTGAGCCTAGCATTCGAACAAAAGTCCACGACCACACTTAAAGTGATCTTGACCAGGCCATCCATTTGGGCTCACTCTTGGCCCAATTCACTAATGAAACTTGCTGGCCTTCTGAATATACCTAAAAATACATAAGTTTGAAAACTACAATTAACTATTAATACTTGAATGTAACTTAAATCAACTATATAAAATAGAAAACTGAAGAACAAGTTTATACAATTTTAATCATAACAACTAAGTAATCCAACTACTCATTGATGAAAAGCTTCAAAAAAATGATCCACCCTTCTGCTAAGACAGCTAACTTCCTCCCACGAAGATTTGTGATTCAAACCAGTGTTGGAATTTGCAAGAGTAGCTATAAAGCTAACTTGCAAATTTGCGTTTGACTCATTACAGCAGCAGGTAAACAAAACAAAAAGTCAGTACCATTACAACCTTTCATTGGTTTCAACATACAAGGAAAGCTTAACCAAAATGTCCAAATCCCCTTTAATACTATCTCACATACTCCATTAGTTAGTTTACCAAAATAATAAAATGAGAACAGGTTTCAGCCTTCACATGAATCCCTATAAACTACTTTAAGCATGCTGGACCTTCACATTCTAGTCTAAAGTTTGAAAGCAAATTTTAAGCTTAAGCATGTAGGAAGAAGAGAAGTCACAGATGATCATCAACCCACATAACAAGAATCATGCTGATTTTCAAACAATAAGTTGGAACCGGATTCTATACAAGCCCACCAACATTCACATAAAATCCATTTACTGAACAAATCATTCCATTTTAGAAAAGAAACCACAATACATGAGGATGGAACTGTAAATCGTACCTTGAATGAGTAACAAATAGGAAAACAACAAATGTAATATAAGGGAAACTCAGCAGCAATAAGCCAACACACTAGCCAGAACCAGTGATGAAAAATCAAGCAAACAGCTTCAAAAACCAGCCAATTTTCAACCTAGAAGACCAGAAAATCCAAGGAAGCTTTTTGAAACTCCAAAAGAAAACCAGAAAGACTAACCAAGTAATGCAGAATTTTTTTTTAATATTTGTTTTAGGTTATGAAATTCTGATGTGTTTTTTAGGATTTTGGTGCAGAGAATGATGCTCAAAGTCTCTGTTTTTGAGAGTTAAGGAAGGGCACTACTTATAGTCCTCTAAGGTCATGTGCTCAAAAATCAATTAAGGAAATTTTCCCAGCCTGCAAATGGCATCTTCTACAATTAACTATTAATAACTGAATGTAACTTAAATCAACTATACAAAATAGTTAACTGAAGAACAAGTTTATATAATTTTAATCATAACAACTAAGTAATCTAACTACTCATTGATGAAAAGCTTCAAAAAAACGAACCACCCTTCTGCTAAGACAACATACTTCCTCTCACGGAGATTTGTGATTCAAAACAGTATTGGGATTTGCAAGAGTAGCTATAAATCTAACTTAAAAATCTACATTTGACTCATTACAACTGCAGGCAAACAAAACAAAAAGTCAGTACCATTACAACCCTTCCTTGGTTTCAACATCCAAGAAAAGCTTAACCAAAATGTCCAAATCCCCTTTAATACTATCTCACACACTCCATTAGTTAGATTACCAAATAATAAAATGAGAGAAGGTTTCAGCCTTCACATGGATCCCTATAGACTACTTTAAACATGCTGGACCTTCACATTCTAGTCTAAAGTTTGAAAGCAAATTTTAAGCTTAAGCATGTAGGAAGAAGAGAAGTCACAGATGATCATCAACCCACATAGCACGAGTTATGCTGATTTCAAACAATAAATTTGAACCAGATTCTATACAAGCCCACTAACATTCATATAAAATCCATTTACTGAACAAATCATTCCATTTCATAAAAGAAACCACAATAAACGAGGATGGAACTGTAAATGGTACCTTGAATGAGTAACAAATCTGAAAACAACAAATGTAATATGAAGGAAACTCTGCAGCAGTAAACCAACACAGCAGCCAGAACCAGTGATGAAAAATCAAGCAAACAACTTCAAAAACCAGACAATTTTCAACATAGAAGACCAAAAAGTTCAGGGAAGTTTTTTAAAACTCCAAAAGAAAACCAGAAAGACCAGCCAAGTAATGCAGAAAACTTTTTTTTATATTTTTTTTAGGGTATGGAATTCTTATGTGTTTTTTCAGGATTTTGGTGCAGAGAATGATGCTCAAAGTCTCTATTTTTGAGAGTGAAGGAAGGGCACTACTTATAGGACTCTAAGGTCATGTGCTCAAAAACCAATCAAGGAAATATTCCCAGCCTACAAAAGTCATCTTCTAACTACCTGGGACAGCTGGCTGTCCCTTATTAGCTCAGCATATTTGTGCTAACCAAATATGGACATCTACCCCCTATTCTAGAAGCTTCTTATACTAGCCTTATCCAAAAACTTGCTTCATACCCTTACTAGACCCCTTAAGCTTTCATTTATTCTATTGAACCCCCTAAACTTCCATTTATTCATGACTTAGACCTGACAAACAAAGACCAAGATTGGAACAACTTCACACTTTGAAAGGACCAAACATTTATGCAATTAACCCTTAAATCAACCCCAAACCTAAATAAATTTATCATTGAGATGAAATAAAAAATGACACAACACTTCAACATTTGAAACTAACATTAACATGAATTAAGCAATGAATAATCCATTTTCTGAGATTCGAACCTTTTGAACCAATTAGCACTGCCATTTAACAGGGAATCAAACCACAACGAGATATTAACATGTTGATTTCAAAACAAACTTGACTAAACACAATCTAAACCAATTTAAATAAACCCTAGCCGAAAAAAAAATTGAACATCTAATGACTCTGATGGAAAATGCATAAATTAATCCTAAACTACTGACTAACTTCGATGATTAAGCACAAAAGTTAACAAACAATTCTAAAAAAATTAAAACCCTAAATCATGCAACTACGAACAGATCAACAACAACAAGAAATCAGTCAAAGGAAAGAAAAATAGTTAAGAAAAGATACTGAACAAGAAATTACCTATTCTATCGTAATGAACTGATTGGACTCGGAGCACCTGGCCGGTCGCTGCCAATGAACCACAATCTGACGAGTTTTGGATATGACCCAAAATCAACAATAATCGGCTGTTCTTGTCAAGAATGATCGACCAATGTAAGTTTTGGGTCAAACTTTGAAGAAACGCCGACGAAGCAAAAAGGGCAAAATTAATGGCTTTGGAAATTTCTCCGATCTGGAATCCAAAGATTTGGGTGATTTTATGGTGAAACAGAGTGGAGATATGAGGTGAGGGGAGGTGGTGGTTGTTTGGAGAAGTTTTGGAGGTTATCGGAGGTCGACCGCCGCCGTGAAATAATTTCTGGTGGGCGGCTGCTAGGTTTTAGGCTGTTTAGTTGGAGAGGAACCTAGGGCAGCTAGGGTTAAGAGGTTAGAGATGAGGTGTGGGAAATGGGGGTCTCGAGGGTTAGGGGGGTCGTTAGGAAAGTTTTATACTGAGAAGGGGTTAGTTTCGAACCGTTGAATCACTAGGATCCAAAGACTATGATCAAAGACATATGAAATAGAGTCATTTTGCTTTAGTGGGGGTGGGCTAAAAGGGTATTGGGCTATATTTGGGGCGGGTTTGGGCAGACACGTTTGGGCTTCAACTCCTTTAGCCCAATAAAATCAAAACAAGACCCTTTTCTATTAACTCTTTATTTTTTTATTTTTTTTCCTTTTACTTCTTTCTTCGTTAATTAAAAACCTAAATTAAAATCCTAAATTAACCTAAATTGTAAAACTAACCAATTTCTTAAAATATATAAAAATTCCTTGATCCTAAATTAAAAAAAAATCGATAATCTAGCAATTAAAAGGTGAAAATATAAAATGGGCCATTTTTTGTAATTTTCATTTTTAATGGAACAAGTAGTTAACTAACTAATCCTAAAATGTAGAAACAAAACCTAAATGTAATGCATGGTATTTTTGGTATTTTTCATAATTTTTAATGGAAATTAAACGTGCACAAAAATGCAAACTTAATAAACCCTACAAAAATCCTATAAAAGGGCAAATAATAGGGAAAAGTTACGTGCTCACAGTTGCCCCTCTTTACTTGAAAACACGAAGAGTTTTGGTGCAAAGATAAAGTGAGCGGATACGAGCAATTTTTGCCCGTTTGAATACTCCGTGGGAAGCATTTTTTGAAAGATTTGACCGAACCTTGCTTCCAAGGTTTCCTACATATCTTTGGCTATAAAGGAATCATGTCAGTGTAGTTCGGGAAATTTTAGTAGCTGGGAATACCGAGAAGCTGTGATTTCACTGTTGCTCCTGCTTGCTGAACTCCTTATTACACCAAGACAACATAAAAGAAGTTAGACTAAACTATGATCTATGAATTACAAGAATCCTATCTACATATCTTCAAACTTGATCTTGCAGTTTTTGCGGCTATGTGGTACACCTTGAGCTTTTGACTTGCAGTCCCCAGGTGAGCCTCCTTTGTTGCTGACTTGAATTGTATTCTGAAATGAATTTCCTTGTTTTCCAGGTGGGCGCCTGATTGCCAAAACTTGAACTATCTTCCTTTGAAACTTGAACCGCTTTCTTTTGAAACTTGAACTATCTTCCCTTGAAACTTGAGCTGTTTTCCCTTATTCTCGAGGTGGGCGCCTGATTGCTGAACTTGACCTGCTTTCCTTTGAAACTGCTATCCCTTGAAACTTGAACTACTCTCCCTTATTTTCCAGGTGGGCGCCTGATTACTAAACTTCAACCGCCTTCCTCCGAAACTGATTTTCCTTGAAACTTGAGCTATTTTCCCTTGTTCTCCAGGTGGGCGCCTGACTGCTAAAACTTGAACTGTCTTCCTTCAAAATTTCTTTACCTTGAAACTTGAACTGTCTTTCCTTGTTCTTCAGTGGATGCCTGATTGCTGAACTTGAACTGCTTTCCCTTGAAACTTGTGTTGTCTGCCCTTGTTCTCCAGGTGGGCGCCTGATTGCCAAAACTTGAACCGTCTTCTCTTGTTACTTGAAACTGTTTTCCCTTGGAACTTGAACCATTTTCCCTTGTTCTCCAGGTGGGCGCCTGATTGCTGAACTTGAACTGCTTTCTCTTGAAACTTGAGCTATTTTCCCTTATTCTCCAGGTGGGTGCCTGATTGCTGAACTTGAACTGCTTTCCCCTGAAACTTGAGCTACTTTCCCTTATTTTTCAGGTGGGAGCTTGATTGCTGAAACTCAAATTGCTTTCCTTTGAAACTTGAATTGCTTTCCCTTGTACTCTAGGTTGGCGCCTGATTGCTGAAACTTGATTTGCTTTCCTTTGAAACTTGAGCTGCTTTTCCTTGTTCTCCAGGTGGGCACCTGATTGCTGAACTTGAACTGCTTTCCTCTGAAACTTGAGATGCTTTCCCTTGTTCTCCAGGTGGGCTCATGATTGCTAAACTTGAACTGCTTTCTCTTAAATGTTGAATTGTTTTCCCTTGAAACTTGAATTGTCTTCCTTTTTTCTCTAGGTGGGCGCCTGATTGCTGACACTTAGACTGTCTTCCTTTGAATCTTGAACGCTTTCCTTTGAAACTTGAACCATTTTCCCTTGTTCCCCAGGTGGGTGCCTGATTGCCGAAACTTGAACCGACTTCTCTTGTTACTTGAAACTGTTTTCCCTTGAAACTCGAGTTGTTTTTCCTTGTTCTCCAGGTGGGCGCCTGATTAGTGAAACTTGAATCATCTTCTCTTGTTACTTGAAACTGTCTTCCCTTGTTCTCCAGTTGGGTGCCTAATTACAACAAAACATACAAAACAAAAGAAATTTTTCTGCCCCAGTTTGATATTGGGAACATCTGTAAGTGTTAACCGACTCTTGTTATCAAAAGAAGTTCTAAGCTAAATTCCCTTATCCTGAAAATTTCAAATTGAATCTCATTACAAAAGTGGAAACTTAAAAGCTAAGTCATATTTTCCCAAAGGTAGAACGTTTGTCAGACCTTGTCATTTGTGAGGGTCTCAAAACTTACTAAATCTCGTTATCTAAGAGGGTACTGAAAACTTACAGCCGAGCCTGTCTGGCACCTGCTTTCCTCACGGAGGGTTTCTCCAGAACAAACAAAATTTTCTGCCCCTATTTCAATCAAAGAAAAATCTTGTCAGTTTGAAAATGTGGTTGTTTGTTTGTGGCATTCTTGCTGCAGCTGGCCTATCCACTGTCATGCTTTGTTCTGCTCAGTTGCATCCGACTGGCAAGGAATTGTTTCTCCTTCTGATTGAACCTTAACCACGGAACCCTGAATGACCTGAGTGCCCTATACTCAACCTTTTGTTTTAACATATTTGTCTTTCCCATATAAACCTCTATATTTCTCCCCACAATTGATGAAACCATTCGATCACTTGAACCTCGGCTAACACCTTATTTTCCAATTTGCATCATGCTATTTTTGGCATGCTTCAACAACACTTTGCTTTGTGCAATTTGGAAGTTGGTAATAAGCTTTGCAATCCCTTCTTGTTTGCTTAACAAGGATATCATTGGAAAAGCCTTAGAGAAAGTAAACCCAAAAGAAAATGAAATGCAATGACTTCGAGAGTTATGAATAAAGAAGAAGAATCAAAACAGAAAGACTGTTTGAGGAAGAAAAGGAAAAGGACTTATCTGAGTGAGGCTGCTAGTATCGATGATCATGACATGTATTTCGGATGAATCAGCCTAGTCCATTTCAGTCAATCATCTTTCAGTATTCACACTTTATGCCTGGGGTTCCCATAATCCAATTCTTTTGCAAAGTCAACAACCTTATTCGGCTTGCGGCGCCCTGAAGGGTTTTCACCAACAAACCTCTCTCATTTGTTCATCTCTCAACTCACCATCTCCTTACAGCGCTCGTGAGTGTATTCACCAGTAAAACCCTCTTATTTTAGTTTCTCTCAACTTTTCATCGCCTTACGGTGCCCGTGAGGGTTTTTCTTTTATTCATTTTTTCTACGTAGAACATATTATTGCGTCTGATATGACTCAAACCTCTACTTGCTTGACTTGGCATCCCTCGAAGATTGATCGGATGGTCTTTCTTTGGACCATAATATTGGCTTTTGGATAGGGTTAGAAAGAAAGGATATCATAAAGGTTTTAAAAAACTTGAACGGGTTCAAACTTACAACTTTTGGAATTATATCTTTTTACGAAACCGCAACTTCTGCCCCAGTTTCTTTGCTTGGGGGCTTTTGAATTTTTATTTTGATGCAACCGAATCGTTAGGCTGCCTATGTATCCTTAAAAAGAATCAGGTTGAACGTAGTTCATGGCATAGGAATTGCTTTGTTTTGTACTTCTCTATCTTTTTTCTTTTCTCTTTTTTTTTCATTCTCTTTCTCTTTTTCTCTTTTTCTCTTCTTTTTTCCTCTTTCCTCTTTTTGTTTGTATCTGTATTTCTAAATTGTGCTTCTCATTCCAAAACAGGGTTATGAAAGAAGATAAAAGGCTCAAAAGGGGTAACAAAGGATAAAGTGTTTAGATAGCAGAATAAAATGCCTTCGTCGTTCCAATCTTCAAAACATGCCAAGTACAAATAAACACAATTTAAACCAAAGAAATAATACATAATATCTTTTGACTGCGTACGAATTGATAGCCATGTCTACACACTTGCCTTCTATATCTATTAAATACAAAACACCGTCGGACAACACTCTCGTTACCACAAACGACCCCTGCCAATCTAGGGCAAACTTGCCTTTAGCTTCAACATGATGTGGAAGGATGCGTTTCAATACTTGCTAACCCACTTCAAATTTTTGGGGACGCACCTTCTTGTTGTATGCTCTCGCCATTCTCTTCTGATACAACTGGAGATGACATACTGATGCCAATCTTTTCTTATCAATCAGACTTAATTGCTCCAAATGGGTTTTGACCCACTCATCACCATCAATCTCTGCTTCAGCAACAGTTCAAAGGGATGGGATCTCAACCTCCACGTGTATCACTGCTTCAGTACCATATACCAACAAATAAGGAGTTGCACCTACTGAAGTGCGAATAGTAGTGCGATAACCCAACAAAGCAAAAGGTAACTTTTCATGCCATTGCCTAGAACCTTGCACTATCTTTCAAAGTATTTTCTTTATGTTCTTGTTGGCCACCTCAACCACTCCATTTGCCTTGGGACGATATGGAGTGGAATTTCAATGCATGATTTTGAACTGTTGACATTCTTCCTTCATCAAATGGCTGTTAAGATTGGCACTATTGTCCATGATAATTACCTTTGGAATTCCGAATCGACAAATGATGTTTGAGTGAACAAACTCAACCACTACTTTCTTGGTCAAAGATTTCAAAGTCATAGCTTCAACCCATTTAGTGAATAATTGATGGCCACCAGAATGAACCTGTGCCCATTAAATGTTGCTGGCTCAACTGGTCCGATGACGTCCATACCCCAAGCAACAAAAGGCCAAGGTGCGAATATTGTGTGCAATTCAGACGGGGGAGAATGGATCAAATCACCATGCACTTAGCATTGATGATACTTGCGCACAAAGCTGATACAATCTCACTCCATGGTAAGCCAATAATAACCTGCTCGAAGAACATACCCCCTCATATGCGGCCCGCAGACTCCGAAATGCACTTCGGTCTTGATAGTTGTGGATTTTCTAGAATCTATGCATCTTAACAATCCAAGATCTCGAGTTCTTTTGTACAAAACTCCTCCACTTAAGAAAAATCTAGTTGCCAAACGTCGAATTGTTCTCTTTTGATCTCCCGTGGCCTGTACCGGATATACCCCCGATTTGATGTACTCCATGATATCATAGAACCAAGGTTCACCATCAAGTTTTTCTTCCACCATGTTATAGTAAGCATGCTGATCACGGACCTGAATATGAAAAGGGTCAATATAAGCCTTATTTAAATGATGTAATATTGACGCCAGAGTAGCCAAGGCATCAACAACCTCATTATGGATCCTAGGGATATGCCTGAACTCCACTGATCTGAACTTCTAACAAAGATCCTGCAAATATTGTCGATATGGTATGAGCTTCAAATCTTGAGTTTCCTATTCTTCCTGAATCTGGTGCACCAATAGATCTGAATCTCCCAAAACCAGCACTTCTTGAACTCCCATGTCCACAGCTAACCTTAAACCCAAAATGCACGCTTCGTACTCAGCCATGTTGTTGGTAAAATAGAAACTAAGCTGAGCTGTGATAGGGTAGTGGTGCTCTATTTCAAAAATGAGCACGGATCCTATCCAACACCTTTTATGTTAGCAGCCCCATCAAAGAAGAGTTTCCAACCGGGTTTTTCATCCTACTCGTCTTCATCAATATGCATTACCTCTTCATCAGGAAAGTAAGTCTTCAAAGGTTCATATTCCCCATTCACCGGGTTCTCGGCCAAGTGATCAGCAAAATCTTGGGCTTTTATCGCCATCCGAGTCACATAGACGATATCAAACTCTGTAAGCAAAATCTGCCACTTTGCAAGCCTTCTTTTGGGCATAGGCTTCTGAAAGATATACTTTAAAGGATCCAGGCAAGAAATGAGGTAATTAGTCTAGGATAACAAATAATGCTTCAACTTCTGTGCCACCCAAGTCAGGGCGTAACATGTCCTTTCAAAGGGAGTATACTTAACCTCATAGGATGTGAACTTCTTGCTGAGATAATAGATGGCTTGATCTTTCCTTCCAGTGATGTCATATTGACCCAACACACAACCAAATGAATTATCCAGGACTGTCAAATAAAGAATTAAAGGTCTCCCGGGTTCCGGCGGGACCAACACAGGTGGGTTTGATAAATACCCCTTGATCTTATCAAATGTTTTCTGACACTCATCGGTCCATTTGACCGTAGCATCCTTCTTTAGAAACTTAAAGATGGGCTCACTAGTTTTTGTAAGTTGAGTAATAAACCTGCTGATGTAGTTCAACCTCCCCAGCAGACTCATCACCTTGGTCTTGTTCTTTGGTGGTGGTAATTCCTGGATAGCTTTGATCTTTGAAGGATCCAACTCAATGCCCCGCTGACTGACTATAAATCCCAACAGTTTCCTAGATGAAACACCAAATGCACACTTTGCAGGGTTGAGCTTAAGATTGTACCTGTGGAGCCTCTGGAAAAACTTCCTTAAATCCCTGACGTGGTCAGACTGCTTCCTAGACTTTATGATCACATCATCCACGTAAACCTCAATCTCCTTGTTTATCATATCATGTAATATGGTAGTCATTGCCCTCGTGTAAGTTGCTCCAGCTTTTCTCAAACAAAAATGGCATGACCCGGTAGAAATAGGTTCCCCATGGCGTGATGAATGTCGTCTTTTCCGCATCTTCCTCATCCATTAAGATCTAATAATATCCCGCATAGCAATCCACAAAAGACCCAATCTCATGTTTAGCACAATTATCAATCAAAATATGGATATTTGGCAATGGGAAATTATCCTTTGGACTTGCTTTATTGAGGTCATGGTAATCAACACATACTCTGGTCTTACCATCTTTCTTTGGCACAGACACAATATTAGCTAACAACGTGGGATACCGTGTGACCCGAATGACCTTTGCATCAAGTTGCTTTGTGATTTCTTCTTTAATTTTCACACTCATATCGGTCTTAAACTTCCTTAATTTCTGCTTGAGGGGAGGGAAAGCTGGATCAGTTGGCAATTTGTGGACTACCAAGTCGGTACTCAAACCCGGAATGTCATCATATGACTATGCAAAAATATCTTTGTATTCAAATAATGCTTTGATTATTTCTTCCCTAATTTGTGGTTCAATATGGACACTTATCTTGGTTTCTCTGACATTATCTAGATCTCCTAAATTTATCGCTTCAGTTTCATTCAAATTAGACTTGGGTTTTTCTTCAAAATGATTTAATTTTTTACTAATCTCCTCAAATGCTCCATCCTCATCATACTCTGTTTCATCATCACACTCTATTTCTTGGATTATTATTTCAGAGTTATATTGACTTTTAAGACTTTGTCGAAGATTCCTCATGCATGTCATGTCATTAAAACTAGCATAAAAAGAACTGTACAAAGAAGAAAAGAAAACAAAAATGAAAACTATCAGGAATGATGGAAAAGGGAAATTGCATTTCATTGAAAATAAAGGATAACGGGGTTTGTACATCACACAAACGAAAAATAAAAATCTGGGTCACAACCCTGGAATAACCCAGATAGAAAGGAAAACAAAGCAAACTACCAAAACTCCTTCCGAGTAGGGAGATGAGTAGCCTTCCAATTGTTAAGCTTTACGTTCGGCCCGACGAACTGCACAACTGCTTTGCTAGAACCTTCTCCAACTTCTACCATGTTCACATCATCAAACAACCTCTAGAACCTTTCAATTAAATATTCATCAATGTCAACCACAGGACTTGGAACTGCTGACACTAGGTGTTTCATGGCACTAGGCTGGAGAGACGCGGGATAGGCTTCGGAAGTGCCCACGCCTTCTGTTTCAACCTTTTAGCCCTTTTCACATCTACCGCTGTGGGTTTGAATCCAAGAACGAACATACCCAAATTTTCAGGGAAGGGACACTGGTTATACGATACCCTACAAGGATGCACCCAAACCTTTACCTGGTACAAAGCCATTTTTTAGTATTTTAGATGCCACCATGACGGATGCAGAGGCTATCTTCGGAGCTGGAATACATTTCCCTTCTGGAACCTTCTCAACCGGCAGAATTTCAAAAACTTGGTAGACCCAAGGCCGCTTGTCATCCTCGGCCTCAATAAATAGGACAGAGGCATCACTGTAAGCACACGAGTTCTTTTCACCATGCACGATGATCTCCTGTCTGTCCCACTCGAACTCGACCATTTGGTGCAAAAAGGATGAGACTGCTTTGTCGGCATGTATCCAAGGCCTACCCAGCAGCAAATTGTCAGAGATGGCCATGTTCAGTACCTGGAAATCCATGGTGAATTCAACCGGTCCTATTGTCAATTCAAGCACTATATCATCAACCGAATTTTTCCTCCACCATCAAAACCTAGGACACATATATTGTTCTTTCGGACCCTTTCAGTATCAATTTTTATCTTGTGCAGAGTAGAGAGGGAAAATGTTCGCACTGGAACCATTATCCACTAACACCCTAGTGACCGCAGAATCTTCACATTTCACTGTAAGATAGAGAGCTTTGTTGTGTTCAGTACCTTCCACAGGCAACTCGTCATCATAGAAGGTGATCATGTTCACCTCAAATATCTTGTTAGCGATCTTCTCTAAATGGTTCACTGTGATTTTGTTGGGGACATGAGCTTCGTTCAGAATTTTCATCATGGCCCGACGATGCTCGTCTGAATGTATCGACAATGATAGCAAGGAAATCTGAGCAGGCGTCTTTCTCAACTGCTCCACGATGGAGTAATCTTGTACTTTCATTTTTCTCAAAAAATTCCTCCGCTTCTTCTTCAGTGACTGCTTCCTTTACTAGAACTGGATTATCTCTGAGTGTTTAATTTCCTTAACTCTTCCGGGGCAAAGCATCTCCCCGAACGAGTTAATCTTAGGTCTCATTGACTTCTTCTTTCACTTCCTTACCCTTATAGGTCACTATCGCCCGTTCATAGCTCCATGGGATAGCCTTGGTTTTGATTACCGGCAGCTGGGTTACAAGCTTGATGATGATAGGGTCTGTTCGGGCACCCTCTACAATTATGATAGGCTTATTCGCCAACCCTGGCACGATCACCTTTGACTTTTCTTGTTTTGCTACAACATCACTTGGGGATCTCTTCTTAACTACCACAGATGGCTCACCATTTGTCGTGCTCAACTTGTTTGCTGACCCTTCAACCATTGGTTTTTTGACTCGCTTAACCTCACTAGACCGAATCATCATAACGGATTATGAAGGCTTCTTGAGATCCCTCTCCTTGTGTACTTTCTCGATGATGTTTGTTTTATCATGGGTTGGCAATGGGTTCTGATTGATGTTGGGTGCTTCCGGAGTTTGGACCACAATCTGATTTGTGTCGATGAGCTCTTGGATGGCATTTTTCAAGTGCCATCACTTTTCTGTATCATGCCCTGGAGTACCAGAAAAATATGCATAGCTCAGGGAGTAATCAAGATTCTTTGGAGGAGGGTTTGGAAATTTTGACTCGATCGGCCTTAGCACATCTAACTGTCTCAATCTCTGGAATAATCTAGTACAAGACTCCCCCAATGGAGTGAAAGTTTTCTTCCACTGCGACCTCTCATTTCTGAGCATTGGTTTGGGCAGAAAACCTAGACCGGCAGGGTTTCGGTAGGCTCGTGGAGGTGGGTAAGCATTTTGTGGATCTGGGTAGGTGTTATATGGGGCTGGGGCATGCCATTATGGGTAGGAAGGAGGTTGAGCGTATGACTAGGCATGGTGGACAGAATATTGAGGTTCCGGTGATGATAAGTAATGTTGGGCTGGATTATATGGGTTTTGGGTATTATGTTTGGTGATGGGGCCGAGGCTGGGTATAATGATATGGTGTGCCCCTCGGAGCAAACCATGATCCCGAGTCAACTGTTGCAACATCTTCTTTCTTCTTCTTTCCGATCACTCCTCCAATACCATTCTGAATGGCTTGAGTGGTTGCTTTGATGGCTGAGTAGCTCATAATTTTGCTTGATTTAAGCCCTTATTCTACCATGACGCCCATCTTCACTACCTCGTTGAAAGGCTTACCTATGGCCAATATCAGATGATCAAAGTAAGTAGTCTCCAGAGCCTACAGAAAATACTCCACCATCTTGCTTTCCTCCATCAGAGAGTTGACTCTTGCCGCTTGTTCTCTCCAGTGAAAACTATATTCTCTGAAACTTTCTCCTGGTTTCTTCTCTATCTTAGTCAGGTACAAATGATCTGGAACGATTTCTATGTTGTATTGGAAGTGGCGGGCATATGCTTGGGCCAGATCATTTCAGATATACCATCTGCTGTGATCTTGATATGCATAAAACTCTAACGCCATGCCACTCAAACTCTTGCTGAAGTACCATTAACAACTCGTCTCTCCCACTAGCTCCTCTCATTTTACTGGAGAACCCCTTCAAGTGGCCACCGGGTCTCCGTGCCCGTCATATAGGCGAATTTAGGCATCTTGAATCTAACAGGCAACTGAACATCAGGAAATAAACACAAATCTTTGTAGGCTATGCTCACCTGGCCCCCCAATCCCTGCATGTTTCTGAACGACTGTTCCAGGCTTCTTACATTCCTGAACATCTCATCATGTTCTAGATTTTTAGGTGGTTTCTCAGTCTCAACAGGGAGGTCGAAATGAGGAGTGTAGGTGTAAAGATCTGGGGCCTTGAAAGTAGGCTCTGGGGGATAGTACTGATTATCTTAGGTCTAGAATAATGGCTCATTGAAGGATCGATGGAGTGTAGCTGGCAGAGGTTCTACGAAAACAAGGGTGGCTGGTGGAGGGGGTATGAGGTTATTTTGGCTGGTGGTGCTTGTGTGGTTTGGCAAGTGGTGCCCTGATAGTAGTGGTAATGGGTGAAGCCTGGTGCATGTTGTGAGGATGAATCAACGGTGGGAGGTTCTTGGGATTGAGCTAGTGGTGGGATGTAAGCAGGGTTGGCAGGGTGTGATGGCAGGGTGTGATGGCAGAGGATATCCTTTCACCCATGCTTGGTATATTTCGGCCATATAATGTTTCAAGTTATGTAGCTCCTATTTCAGACTAACCTTAGACTCTTCCACCTCTCTCAATGGATCAATAATACTTGCGTCCAGTTCTTGGCCAGCCATGATCAACTTGTTTTTAGACCTGGTGTTATACGGGTAGGGAGCCAGAATGACGAACAAACTAACCACCTCCCTGTACTTGATGACAACAAGCAAACTTGTTAGCGATTAAGATCTTAACAGATAGGCAACCGCATGTTGGGGATGCAATGTACCTAAGCAGTTAACCATTTCTATTATGCATTTGAATGGCTGCTTGCTTCATCCCAACTTTCACTAATTCTTTTCCATTTGCATTTTTCTTTCTCTATTTTCGTTACCGTCTTTCTTTGTTGGTTCTCTTTTCCTTCTTTTATTCTCGCATTTTCTTTCCTCTCTTGTTTTGCCATTATTTCTTTCCCCTCAATTTTCTCTTGTTTCCTCTCCTTTTTTTTCTTCTTTTCATTTCATGGTTATGATCGAATCCTATGGGGATTGCCTACGTATCATGCCGCCGCATGAATCAGACCAAGCGTAGTTCTGGGGATAAATAAAAGAAAGACACATTTTTTCTTTGTTTTTCTTCAAATTTTATAAAATAAAACATGATAGAAACATCCTGATTACAACGACTTCCCTACAGACTTAAACATTTTCAGAAACTAAAACAAGACTCAAAATGGACTAACAGACTCTAAAAGAAAACTGCAACAGACTCAAAAAAATAAAATCAAGAAGACATAAATGCTTCCCCTGCTGCTCCAGTTGGCCTTGTTGCTGGTCTATGTGTCATGTCTTCTTGGAGGCAAAACAAATCATCCATGATCTGTCGGACAAAAATCATAACTGAGGCGAAGTACATGGACTGAGTCATGTCTTCACACTCGTTGCACTTCATCACAATGTAGTCCACAATCCTCCTAACCTTTTCCCTGATAATACCCTTCTCTTGTAACAACCGTCCAATCTGCTGAGATCAGGCCCCCAAAACTTGTTCGGCAGTATGATTTTACTCTTGAAGCTGTTGCAAGTCCTTTTCTAACTGTGAAATTAGGGCATAGCAATGCTCTCTTTCTGCTTTGAAATCTCTTGCCTGCTTGGTTATTTTGTTTCCAAGGACATTGACCCTTTTCTTCAGACCCACCATCCCTTTGTCGTACTTTTCTTTTAGTTATCAGATGAAATTTGCCCGTCCCTCCGCATTCTTAGCTATCTTGGCTCGAGCTTTCACTAATTCTTTTTCAGTATTTTCCAGGTTAGCCTCGTAATCACTCACATTTCTCCTAAGTTCGTTAATGAGCTTCTCATCTTGTCTGAAACAGGCCGGATTCTCAGCGTCGATTTTCATTCTTTGAATTTAAGCTCATAAGGCTTCATTTTCCTGGGCCAATTCCTTCTTTCTCCTTCAGCTTCTTGCATTTGTAGATCATTATTGAACTCAACGTTTCTCAATTTATCTTCAAGAGTGTGAATGGTAGCTTGATACTTTTTCTCCTTCTCTCCCCAGGCTAACCTTTCCTTGACTTTGTCATCAAAATCCTGCACATGCGGTCTTTTTTCTGATCTCTCGGGCTCTGGTTCGGGCTCTGGCTCATCGCTTGCACCCGACTTTCTTTCAAACCACGCTGGATAATTCGGATTTACTTCCCTTTGGCAACATCACCTGGGTGCCATTTTTCAGATACCGACAACTGTTCCAATCCTACTGGACTAAAGCCTCTAGCAATGCGGCCTCTGGATGGAGTTCGATGACATGAGTAGTTAGATCTTCATCTTCAGGAACCACCTGATATCTCCCTAACTGCCTTAAGACCCTTTGTGGTGCATACGACTGGACACTCCTCAAACCCATCAACGTCAAATAACCCTTTGTAGCTATCATATATATGATTTCTGTCATCGGGAGCCATCCTATAGTCCATTCGACTTGACTTGCTTTCAAAGATTTCAAATGGGAGATCTAAGCTTCAAACCCTTCTGAAGCATTGTAATCTTTCACCCTTTCCTCATAGCTTTTGATAAAATTATCTTTGCTTGAACCATAACTTATGAACTTGGGGTGATGGCGGAGATGCTTGATCAACCACATTTGTAGAAGAACATTGCAACCTTTGAAGAATTGAGCCCCGGATCTACACAATGTCAATGCCCGGTAAATGTCTGCCAGTACTAGAGGAGCAAGTGTGTGATCTTTCTTTGTAATAAGGGTTTATGCAACTCTATCTATGCGGGTATCTATCGTCCCCTCTACATTTGGAAAGACTATGATTCCTAGGAACGCAACAACAAAGACGAACCTACGATGAATTTGCCAAAGGTTCTTGTCATGTTTGTTGTTCAATCCCTTTTCATGTGTTTCGAACCCGACCGAATGCTCGAATCTGGAATACAGAAATTGAAAGGAACAACATCCGTTGTCCACATAAGCTTTATTCATTTGTTTGTTGATATTAATAAGATAAAAGAATTTGTGCACTGATGGGGCACTCAGGAATATCAGCTTTTATTTTCTCAAGTCTTGGCCAAAATTAATGTATCTAGCTATTTCTTCCAGTGTAGGGGTGAGCTCGAAATCCGAGAAATGAACACAGGGTCCCAAATGGTTACCAAAGCTTGGACCAAATCTTCCCGTGGTTTAATTTCCAATATATCAGTAAGAGCACCCAACTGTTCTTTCACCCAGTCTTGACCATCTTTATCCAAATCATACCACCAGATGTGCAACTGTAACTGAGCCTGCTCTATGACTATTAGTTTCGGGTCTTGGACAATATTCATCTTGGTACAGGTGAATGGTTAGGGTTAGGGTGGACTCTGATGGAATTTGAGGAAACAGTTTTGGCTCCCAAAGGAATGAGCAAAAGAAAATGACCCTTTCCCCTTCTACACAAAAGTGGCAGCTTTCGTAAATGTGGCCCCTTCGCAATTTCAAGTAAATTTTGAGGTCGAGGGAAAATAATTAGAACAATGACACCTTACTGATAGACTTGTTCGTTCTCTACGGAAATATCCCTTCGACAACTGAAAAAATTCTAAGGCTATCTCGGTGAGAACGGTGCCGAAGCTGGGTCGGGTTATTCTTGACTAAAGACCTACCTACAACTTCACTTTATTTGGTTAATTTTGCAAAAAGAAGGCCGAACCCTATGTAGGTTTCCTACGTATCCCACATCCGGTGGGAATTAGACATGCGTAGTTCGGTCAGTCTTGACATAATTTTAAAAGAAAACATGAGTGAATCGTTTTGAAAAGACTCTTTTTGTTTTTTTTTCCTTTTTCTCTTTTTCAAATCCTTCCTTGTAAAGAAAATCTGGCAGAGTTTCGGAATATTTTCAAATACCAGGTTTATTTCCTTTCTACGCCACTCTTGGTTTTTCCCCTGATTGTCTATCCTAGCAGGTCAGCATGCAGGCCAAAACAAATAAATATTCACATAGCACGTAAGATGCATCAGGGTGGTCTATTAATTTGGGTACACCTGTCCTAGACGGACCCAACCCCTGTGTTGAGTCCCCTAAGTCAAATGCACGTGATGAAAACAAACGTTCCTACTAGGGATCCGGCATGAGGTTATGTTCTTCTAGGTTTAAACCTAGGGTTGTATTCTAGACTGGGCTTACTCGAGTGGACAACTCGAGCGGAGGTGGGGAAATGTACCGGGAGCACGAAAGTCTGTCCGGCCTTTTTGTTGACCCATGCCTCATTCTAACTGGTATGACTTCTAACAGAAAGTGGCCCATGCGAACGTATTCACAAATTTTTAGAAGACTCGGAAGGGTGGCATAAGAAAGCATTTTAATAACATTCAAGCCATATTGAAATGGCAATTAGCACATTGGGTACACAAAATACAATAATATTAAGAATAAATAAAGCCAAAAAAACTCATATTAACAAGCTCGAATTCTTGAACCCTGAACCAGAAGTTATGGGTCATTATCCCCAGTAGAGTCGCCAGAGCTGTCACACCTCCTTTTTCTACCCCGTAAGGGTATATAAGGGAGTTTTTCCAGTTTAAGTGACAATCGAAATGGGATTATTATTTAAGATCAGAGTTGCCACATGGGATAGTTTATGGTGTCCTACGTCACCGGTTTAGAATCCCGAATCGAGGATATTTGACTCTTTTTAATGTTTGTGAAACATAGAAATTCGGGTAAGGAATTCTGTTAACCCGGGAGAAGACGTTAGGTACTCCCGAGTATCGTGGTTCTAGCATGATCGCTTTGATCATACCTTGCTTAATCAAATTGTTTAATTATTTATTTTAAACCTATGTGCATTTGCCTTTTTAATTAAGAAATTATTTTGAAAATAGGTCATGCGTACGTGTACCCATTTGTTTGGCGCGTCAAAAATTATGTCACGCGAACGTGTCCACAATTAGCAATGCTTTATTAATATTAAGAAAGTTTAGTCGAAGTTGCACGAACGCATACTCCGATTTTGTTTTTAGGATCGTAATTATGTCATTCGAGTGTGTACACAACCACGATGGTATATTAAATGTGTCTAAAGCAAACTATGAATATCAATTTTACCATAAGTGATTCAATTATGGATGGCTTGATCTAAAAGAACTATATTTAATAACAATTTTATTATTATTGAGAAAGTTTGGTCGAAGTTGCACAAACGCATAATCCTAATCGGTTTTTAGAATCGTAATTATGTCTTGTGAACGTGTACACAATCACAATAATACATTAAACGCATACACAATCACAATAGTATATAAAACGCGCCTAAAGACCTTTCTACGAATATTTATTTTTTAATATCTAGTTATAATATTTGTGAGGGCCATAGGTGGTTTAATTAAGATGGCACACCTCAATCTATTTTAAAGAAAAGAATTATGTTCAATTAACGGATTGTAAGGTCCCTGCTCAATCTAACTCAATATTTAGTCTAAATTTACTAATTGTGAATATGCCTTGAGATAAATTAACGGGCTTTCGATTACTTAAGGAAGATTGAATCAGCTACAGACCAGTTGATGATTTAATGAAAATACATTGGGGTTGGGCTCGAAGTTGAGCCCATCACTCAGAACGAAGGCCAAATACACCCAGCGATGAGATTGGGCCAATAACAGGCCCATCAATACACTGAAATCCACATTAGAAACCATTTCTTTAAAAATAAGACGCAAAAGGAAAAAGGGTGGGGCTGAAGACTCTTGGGCCTAAAATCATTCCCAAGACAAAAGGAAAACCACATCTTGATGCTTTGGGCCTCGAGATTGAGCCCAGCACTCGAACAAAAGTCCAGGACCACACTTAGGTCTCATTTGTTTGCACTTAATGGAGGTCTGAATCTTAATCATTCATATCTCAGACATTAAGTGCGTTCATTTTTAAAGTCTGAATCTTAATTATTCAGATCTTAATCATTAAGTGTGTTTGTTTTTTTTACTTCACAACCACTTAAGGGTCTGAATAGGTCTGTATGAATAAAATCTATAACTGAGACTTAATTTCATTAAGATGTTATCACATATTTATTATTAACTGCCACCACCGCCTACCATTATCAACTACGATCATGTCGCACCACCACCATACTCAACAACCACCATCACCACTTCTACTACCACCACACCACCTTAATCATAACCGCCGGCATTATCGACCATCACCATCCACTATCCCCACCACTTCGACCACCATATATCATTCTCATCCACAATCAACACTCATCCACCTCGACTACTCCATCACCATCAATAACCACAGCCGGAACTGCCCATCATTATAACTTACCACTACCCAACCATCACGTTTCTCAATCACAACAACTACTACCACCCACCATTATTAACTATAACCATCCACCACCACTATCCTCAATCATAATCGCCACTACTACCAATCATTATTAGCTAGTAGCACAAACCACCATCATCAACCAAAACTACCACTAACCACCGCCTCTAATTGGCATTCACCCATTAGCCATCACCACCAACTACTATCATATTTTTTAAAACTATATATTTTATTGATAGAATATTAGATTAGTCAGTATTTAATTTGAATTTTATGTTGTTAGTTTTCAAATAAAGATAATTTTATACATTCAAATGTTAAAAATTAAACAATCTTAATTATTTCTATTCAGATCTTAATACACATCTTAGTATATTCATATGTGTATTCAGATTCAGATGTCTTAATCTTAGTACACATCTTGATATTCAGATGTGTATTCAGATTCAAACGTCTTAATCTTAATAAAAATAAATAAGGACTTAAAGTGATCTTGACCAGGCTATCTATTAAGGCTCACTCTTGGACCAATTCACTAATGAAACATGCAGGCCTTCTGAATATACTTAAAAATACATAAATATGAAAACTACAATTAACTATTAATCACTTAATGTAACATAAATCAACTATTCAAAATAGATAACTGAAAGAACAAGTTTATACAATTTTAATCATAACAACTAAGTAATCTAACTACTCATTGACGAAAAGCTTCAAAAAAATGATCCACACTTATGCTAAGACAACATACTTCCTCCTACAGAGATTTGTGATTCAAAATAGTGCTGTGATTTGCAAGAGTAGCTATAAATCTAACTTGCAAATCTGCATTTGACTCATTATAGCAGCAGGCAAACAAAATAAAAAGTCAGTACCACTACAACCCTTCATTTGTTTCAACATACAAGGAAAGCTTAACCAAAGTGTCCAAATCCCTTTTAATACTATCTCACAGACTCCATAGTTAGTTTACCAAAACAATAAAATGAGAGCAGGTTTCAGCCTTCAAATGGATCCTTATAGACTTCTTTAAGCATGCTGGATCTTCACATCCTAGTCTAAAGTTTGAAAGCAAATTTTAAGCTTAAGCATGTAGGAATAAGAGAAGTCACAGATGATTATCAACCCATATAACAAAAGTAATGTTGATTTTCAAACAATAAATTTGAACCAGATTCTATACAAGCCCACCAATATTCACATAAAATTCATTTACTAAACAAATCATTCCATTTCAGAAAAGAAACCACAATAAACGAGGAAGGAACTGTAAATGGTACCTTGAATGAGTAACAAACAGGAAAACAACAAATGTAATATGAAGGAAACTCAGCAGCAATAAACCAACACAGCAGCCAAAACTAGTGATGAAAAATCGAGCAAACAGCTTTAAAAACTAGCCAATTTTCAGCTTCAAAGACCAGAAAATTCAGGGAAGCCTTTTAAAACTCCAAAAGAAAACCAGAAAGACAAGCCAAGTAATGCAGAAAACTTTTTATTTTTTATTTTTTTTAGGGTATGAAATTCTGATGTGTTTTTTCAAGATTTTGCTGCAGAGAATGATGCTCAAAGTCTCTGTTTTTGAGAGTGAAAGAAGGGTACTACTTATAGGCCTCTAAGGTCATGTGCTCAAAAACCAATCAAGGAAATATTCCCAGTCTGCAAAAGACATCTTCTAATTACCCGGGACAGTTGGTTGTCCTTTACTGGCTCAGCATATTTGTGCTAACCAAATAGGGACAACTGTCCCCCTATTCTAGAAGCTTCTTATACTAGCCTTATCCAAAAACCTGCTTCATACCCTTCCTATACCCCTTAAGTTTTCATTTATTCTATTGAACCCCCTAAACTTCCATTTGTTCTTGACTTAGACCTAACAAACAAAGACCAAGATTGACACAACTTCACATATTGAAAGGACCAAACATTTATGCAATTAACCCTTAAATCAACCCCAAACCTAAATAAATTTATCATTGAGATGAAATCAGAAATGACATAACACTTAAACACTTCAAACTAACATTAACATGAATTAAGCAATGTATGATCCATTTTCTGAGATTCGAACCATTTGAATCAACTAACACAACCATTTAATAGGGAATCAAACCATAACGAGATATTAACATGCTGATTCTAAAACAAACTCGACTATACACAAGTTGAACCATTTTAAATAAACCCTAGACGAAAAAAAACTGAACATCTAATGAATCTGATGGAAAATGCATAAATTAACCCTAAACTACTAACTAACATCGATAATTAAGCACAGAAGTTAACAAATAATTCTAAAAAAATTTAAATCCTAAATCATGCAACTATGAACAGATCAACCAAAACAAGAAATCAGTCAAAGGAAAGAAAAATGGTTAAGAAAATATACTGAACAAGAAGTTACCTATTCTATTGTAATGAACCAATTGGACTCGGAGCACCTGGCCGGTCACTGCCAATGAACCACAATCCGACGGGTTTTGAAAATGACCCAAATCAATATTAATCGGTCTTTCTTGTCAAGAACGATCGACCAATGTAAGTTTTGGGTCAATCTTTGAAGAAACGCTGGCGAAGCAAAAAAGGGCAAAATTAAGGGCTTTGGAAATTTCTCTGATCTGGAATCCAAAGGATTTGGGTGATTTTATGGTGAAACGGAGTCAAGATATGAGGTGAGGTGGAGGTGGTGGTTGTTTGGTGAAGATTTGGAGGTTATCGGAGGTCGACTGACGCCGTGAAATGATTTTCGTTGGGCGGCGGCTAGATTTTAGGCTGTTTAGTTGGAGAGGAACCTAGGGCAGCTAGAGTTAAGAGGTTAGAGATGAGGTGTGGGAAAAGGGGGTATCTAGGGTTAGTGGGGTCGTCAAGGCAGTTTTATACTGAGGGGGGTTAATTCCAAACCGTTGGATCATTAGGATCCAACGGCTGTGATCAAAGACATGTGAAACGGGGTCGTTTTGCTTTAATGGGGTGGGCTGAACCGGGTAAAAGGGTATTGGGCTGTATTTGGGGCGGGTTTGGGCAGACACGTGTGGTCTTCAACACCTTTAGCCCAATAAAATCAAAACAAGACCCTTTTCAATTAACTCTTTATTTCTTATTCTTTTTGTTTTTCTTTTTCTTCTTTTTATCTTTAATTAAAATCCCAAATTAATATATATTTTAAAACTAACCAATTTCCTAAAAATAATAAAAATTCCTTGATTCTAAATCAAAAAGAAAAATCGATAATCTAGCAATTAATAGGTAAAAATGTAAAATGGGCCATTTTTATAATTTTTACTTTTAATGGAATAAATAATTAACTAATTAATTCTAAAAATAAAAAACAAAACCTAAACGCAATACATGGTATTTTTAGTATTTTTTATGATTTTTAATGGAAATTAAACGTGCACAAAATGCAAACAATTAATAAACATTAGAAAAATCCTATAAAATGGCAAATAATTAGAAAAAAATATGTTTTCATGAATTTTATAAGAGTAATTCATATAAGGCAAAGATCACGTGCTCACAGTATTTATCATGGTTTGAATAAGATTTAGTGTTCTTCCCAACTTGATCAGATCAAAGTTTATTTTCCCATCCATTATGTTTACGACTGGCTTGCACATTACCTCAAAACTCATTATCCACTTGCTAAGGGTCCGTCTATCCCTTTGATGGTGGCATACTCAGGAGAGGGAGCTGCGAGTTACTTTGACAAGAAGGATGCAAGAAAACGCATCCACAATGGAGAGGATATAGTTTGGACACCAACAATATTAACCAATTCTCATCCTTATCGTTATTATGTGGATAACGATGCCCTTCAAGAGTTGAAGTCAAATTACTTCATGAGCTTACGTTTTAATTACCTCCCTTTGAGGTACGATAACTCATTCATAATTGAGCCATATAGCCTGCATCGGTTTGGTCGTCAATTTGGGTTTTACTAGAACGTCCCTAATTTTTTGGAAAATGATATCTGTAGCACCTTTTTAGATGAAGAACTCAGATTTTGGAGGATTTGCACACTGTATCGGTCTATGTCACGTGCAGCTTTTCCCTCAATGGGAGATCGTGTGGAGAAGCCTTTCTCCACCAATTATATGTCTTGGTGGGAGAAAGCGCATGGGAGGTTTCTCAAGAATAATTTACAAGCTCTGGTAGACAATGTTGGGATAAAATCTACTACTCCTTTAGGGGGTGAAGATCAAGGTGTTGGAAAGATGCTCTCAAAAGTAAAAAAAAAAAAAACCACCTACTCCGATCCCAAAAGTAGTAACACAACATAAGAAAAGGAATCTTAAATCCTCAAAGGCAACTTTGAAAGAGGTTGTGTACACTTCAACAAATATAGAGAAACACCCTCCAATTCTTCCATTTAGCACGCAAGTTCCTCAAGATACAAGCCAGAGTACCAATAAAGATCAAAATTAGAAAAGGAAATGGCCTAACCTAGTAGAAATCGTAGAGGTAACAAGTGTTGATAGTCCCTCAAGAATGCATATGGCTTGTAACAAAGAGGTAAAAATGCAATCACCTTGCCCTTTTTTTAATCGAAAGAATAACTTCACTAAAAATTACCCACTTTTTTTGCCCTTTCGTTATGCAGTTTAATAACATTTCTCGTCCGATGGTATCCTCACATGACGAGCCGCAAGTGAGTGATGAATCTATTGAAGGGCCTACGTCTAAAGTGAAGTCATCTTCAAAGGAATGATCTTTTCCTCATGACAAAGCCCTGAAAAGACAAACTTAAAATGGAATAACTCACGTTTCATCAATGACAAATGCAGCAGTGTCTATTTCTAAAGGAAAAAGCATCGTCTTTAATCGCAAAAACGAATTCATCTTGGGACTTTGGGAGGATATTTGCAATAGACTTTCCAAAAATCGTGCCAAACTGCTCTCATCTTATAAGGAGCAAATCACTGAGATTTTTAAGGATATGAAAAGGCAAATATTTTAGATCTTTCTCCATTAGAGTGCTTACTGGATTTGCTATTTCGATCTTGCTGCTTCATATGACCAAGAACGATCCAATTTGGCTGATAAGATGAGTCAACATGAGAAGATAAAGTTGATTTCCAAAGATAAGGGGCGTTTTGAATAGTTCAAACTTGAAGTAAGTGAGAAAGTCAAGAAAGTTAATCTAGTGAAAAGAAACTGAAGAGAGTTGCAAAGAAGTTACAGATGTTACAACAAGAGAGGGAAAACCTCGAATGTGTTATAGAATTAACTCAAAAGGAGGTTGAAGAGATTCAGGCAAAAGTTTCAGCTCTCGAGACTGAGGTCTCTTCATATGACAACATAAATTTGCTGACTGTTGATGATTCGGCCAATTTGGAGGAGAAGAAGAAAAACCTGGAGACTAGCTGTCAAGAATTGATCAACTACAAGTTTTGTTTAGATTAGTATATTAGCATCATCTCCCCTTTTAACTTAATGTTAGATTGACCTAGTGGATATTTATTTCATCTTAAATAAGATTGCTTCTCTTTTTCTTTAAATTGCCCAACATTTATCTTAGTCGCATAATTTTCAGCTTTATGCGCTTGTAATGAAAGATTCATATATTGTCGTGGGAGAGTCCAAAAACAAACCGTTTGATTTCTAGAAAATTAGAATTCAATATATAAAACATATCCCAAACGTAGAATCAAACACCTTTAGAATCATCCCAGATAATATTTTGAAACCAACTTTAGATTCTACCACGTTGAAAATTTCAGATTTGCGCAATCTCACAAAAAAAAATATATGTTGGTGTAGAAAATTTAAAATCATGAACCATTTAATTTTTTGGAAACTTAACTTACAGATCTTTAACATATCCAAAATGCAAGATTTAATGTCATAAGGACAATTTTAGATGATGGTTCGAAATAAATATTAAATTCTGACACACTGACGATTTCAGATTTATACGATTTCACCAAAAGTTTTGTATTTTGAAGTAGGAATGTTGAAATCGCAAACCGCTTAATTTCTTGGAAACTAAACTTCACAATCTAAAACATATCCAAAATTTAAAATTTAATGCCTTAAGGATTGTTTCAGATGATAGTTCAAAGTTGATTTTGGTTTCTAATATGTCGACAATCCCACATTAGCACGACTTCATCAAAAAGATTTGTATCTTGATGTGGAAGCCTCGAGATCGCAAGACTTTTTACTTTTCCAAATATTTAAGTTCAAGATCTTCATTATCACCAAATATCTTGGGTTCAAGTCTCACTAAATTTGAAATGTCGTGAAGGCCCACCAAACAACTTGATGGTTTGGCGAACATGAAGGCAATTCCCGGATTTCAATGAAAATGCTTGGTAGCCTCTTAAAAGATATTAATCATTTTATTGAAGACACCAATTTAGCATAGATTCTTGCCCCCTTTAAATCAAATGGGATCCAAAGTTTAATCAAAGAATGGTATCTCAGCTCGATTTTCAAGTGCCGATTGAATGGATTACATTACATCGCACTTAATTTGGACAATGATTGGGGGATTATGTATCTTTTGAACTTATGTGACTTAACTCAAAATGAAACTCTAAGCTGCTTGCGTACCTCGGTGAAGAGGATTAAGTCATACCGTCATTCAAAATGGTTGATTTTCTTCTCTCTTTTTTCAATTTTTTTAATGTCCTAACATTTGCCTAGACCGCCTCTTTCGAGGTTTTCAACCTAGCAGACTTCTTTTCTTTTTCTTTTTTTTTTTTTGCAACACCATGGGGCCATACACAGTTTAGACTCATTCGGTCCAAGAGTGTAAGAACATGCAATTGAGGCTCGTGTGTTAAGGAGCGTTGCAACTTCAAGTATAATACTTCTTCAAAAACTTGCCATTGATAGGGCTGATTCTCATGCCATCTGCATCAACCGGCTTGTAATTCCCACTTGAGTAAGCTCTTTGTACGACATATGGCCCATCCCATTTTGAAGTGAACTTTCCTACAGGTTTATGGGAAGTAAAAATGGGTCTTCGTATGGCAAGGTCTTGATCTCCTACTTGAAAGGAACTCAAGCGAACTCTTTTATTAAAGGCGTGAGACAATCGAGCTTGATAACATTCAAGAATCTAAGCTTCCAAACTCTTCTCATCAAGAGCCTCCAATTCTGCTAATCGAAATTGAACATTTTCTTTATCAGTGATCCCTTCTTGAATAGCCAATCGTAATGAAGGTATTTGACACTCGAGTGGCAAGACGGCTTTGACTCCATAAATAAGTGAATAAGGAGTCACTTGTGTTGGTGTGCGGTGAGTCGTCCCATATGCCCATAGAGCTTCTTCCATACGGTCATTCCAATCTCGTTTGGATTTGGAGATGACTTTCTTTAACAAGTTGCATAGAGTTTTGCTGAATGCCTCAGCTAGACCATTAGCGACAATATTGTACATCGAAGAGTTACGTTTCTTGAAGCCAAAGAGATAACAAATCTTGTTTATCAACCTATTATCGAATGGATTTCAATTATTCGTTATTATGTAACAAGGAATGCCGAATTGATAGATTATGTTTACTCGGATGAAACTTGCAACATTTTCCTTCTTTACCTCCTTAAGAGCAATAACTTCAGCCAATTTTGAGAAGTAGTCAGTTGCAACCAAGATGTATAGGCACCCACTAGAGGACTTTGGTAGTGGTCCAACAACATCTAATCCCCAAGCGTCAAACAACCAAGATGCAACAGTCGAGTGCAACACTTCAGAAGGTTGATGAATAAAATTCGCATTGAATTAACAAGCCTTGCATCTTCGAGTGTAGTCCAAGAAATCTTTTACCATCATTGCCCAATAATATTCCATTCTTTTTATAAGAAAGTGGAGCTTTGGTCCAGACTAGTGTGACCTACGTACCCCAGAATGTGCCTCTTGCAAAACTTGGAGTGATTTTTCTTCCCCTAAGCATCACAAGAGTACTCCCTCGAAAGACCTTCTATATAGAGTATCTTTGTAGTAAATGAAGCGAGGTGCATGACAATGTATTTCAGTCCTTCTCCTTGGATTTTCTGGAAGTATCCCATAGCATAAGTAGTCGATAATGGGTTGTCCCCATTCTTCTTTCTCACCTTCAGAAACAGCGGCGGTACTACCAAATATTTTGGCAGAAAGTAATTTGTGGTTGATCAGGCAGGGTTAACAATGACGCTCGGGAAGCCAAAGAATCATCCTTCTTATTTTCTTTCCTTGGTACATGCTTGTGAACAACTAATTTTTGACCACACCCAGATTCTATACTATTTTAATATAAATATCTCTTTAAGGCCTAATCTTAATAAAATAAAACCACAAAAATAATAACATTTTTAGGGTATGAATTTTCTTATATATATATGTATGTATATGATTCCTTTTAATTAGAATTATAATAAATAAGTGAGCTTTAGTATTTTTCTTACTATAATGTACATATTTAATTTTCTTATGTATATAATATTTAAGTATAAGGTAGCTACCTAATATTTTTAACTATGCATTTTACTTTTTAATTTCTTCATTAATAAAGAATAAGTAAAAGTTATTAAATAAAAAAATAAAATAAATAAGAAAATTAACGAAAAGCAAAGCAAAAAAAATAAATAAAATGAAAAATAAATAATATAACAAAAAAAAGAGATAAATCTTGAAAGATTTAAAAAAGAATTATCCTAACTACTCACCATAATCTTCACAACCCCATTCTCCCACTCCAACTTCAACTCTAACTCTCTCCACACATCTATATATACGAGGACACTCTTAGAAGAAAAGGAGGAGGAAAAAAAAAGAAGCAAAAAAAAAAAAAGAGAACAATGAAAAAAAAAGCAAAAAGGAAGAAAATAAAAAAAAAAGATAAAAATGCTGAATAGTCACATCACCGAGCCGGCCCATTAATTTTTTAGCATAATCATGATATGGGCATACCTTAGGCTACTTGACCTCGTAACTACTTAAAAGTTGATTGACCACTAACTAAGAGTCACCAAAGACTTGCAATTGCAACCGCTTCATTTTGACAGCCATTTCAAGCCCAAGTATTAGTGCTTGATACTCAGCAACGTTGCTAGAGCAGAGTTGCATCAACGTCAAAGAGTGGGGCAGAACTTCACCTTGAGAAGTAACAAATATATACCAGCACCAGGTCCTCTGCGATGTATAGCACCATCAAAGTACATCTTCTATGGAGGTTGAACTTCAATGACCATTGCGTCCTCATCAGATAGTTCATCAGTTAGTTCCCAATCATCAGTACAGGGTAATCTACCAAGAAGTCTACTAACACTTGTCCTTTTATAGCCTTTTAAAGGATGTACATAATTTCAAATTATTGAAACTAAAGGTAACACCTTGCTAATGGATCACTAAGGACATGTTTGACATCACCAACTTGATGGGATTTGCTCTAAAAACAAGACGAACAACATGAGATTAAAAGTAGTGCTTCAAATTTTTGATTGAGAAGACTAGTACCAAACATAACTTTTCAATTGGTGAATAATTCAGCTTGTTCGGTGTCATCATCTTGCTCAAGTAGTAAAAAGAGTTTTCTTTATTGTCACTATTTTCTTAGGCCAACCGTGCTCCAATAGACCTTTCTTGCGCCACAATGTGTAGTATCAATGGCTTTCCAGGTATAAAGGTTGCTAAAACTGGAGGCTTCATCAAGTAGGATTTAATGCTCTCAAATGCATTGCTACACGCTTGGTCCCATTTGAGAAGGACACCTTTTTTCATAAGGTGACTAAATGGTTGTCACTTCCCAGCTAGGTTTGAGATGAATCTCCTAAGGTACGCTAACTTTCCTTGCAAACTTTTCAATTCGTGAATATCTCGAGGCTCAAGCATTTTCACGATTGCATCTACTCAGGCTTGATCAATTTCAATCCCTCGGTGGCGGACAATCAAACTAAGGAACTTTCTAGAAGTAACTCCAAAGGCACATTTCAATGGATTCATCCTAAGTTGGTACCTTCGAAGCAACTCAAACACTATTCTTAAGTCTTTCAAGTGGTCGCCCCTATTTATTAATCTTTTGGCACCATGAAAATTTGGTTGTAGCGTGATGAATAATCCATAAATGACATTGCCTCGTACCAAGTAGTGGCATCGATCATCAGCTCTGAAATAGGAAGCAGGAATTCATCTTTTGGACACGCATTGTTGAGATCCCTGAAGTCAACGCTCACTCGAATCTGGCCTTTTTTCTTCCTAACAGAGACAATACTTGAAACCCATGTTGGGTATTTAATTTTACGAATAAATCCAGCTTCGATGAGTTTGTTAACTTTGGGTTCAATCAAGGGAACCAAGTCCGGCCTAAAGCGCTTTTGAGCTTGTTTGATAAGGAGAGCACTATTCTTGATTGCAAGGTGATGGATTGCTA
Organism: Nicotiana glauca; assembly: GCA_026770625.1. Classification (NCBI taxonomy): domain Eukaryota; kingdom Viridiplantae; phylum Streptophyta; class Magnoliopsida; order Solanales; family Solanaceae; genus Nicotiana; species Nicotiana glauca. Next base: position 100,854 of record MU789729.1, read on the forward strand.
CTTTCGGGTCCAATCCAGGCATCTCTTTGTAACTCCAAGCAAAGACATCCCTGGACTCCTTGAGTAACTCAATATAAGTGCTTTCTTCATCAACTTCTAGTAAAGCACTTAGGTAGGTGGGTCTTGGTTCTTCATCAGTGCCAAGATTAACTTCTTTTAAGGTATCAACTGGAGTCTTCACCCTTTCTTCAAGTTCAGGTGGAGCATCTTTCGCATCTTCATCTTCTTGAGGGTCCCCATCGTTGAAGGATATGTGATAACATAGTGAAACATCCTCCATTGAAGATGGAACACCATTCTCGCCTTTTACAATAACATGATACAAAGAACCTACACATTCTTCATCTCATCACGTTCCTTAGTGTGGACCACAACATATGGCTTTACCTTCAACATTTCTCTACATGAAACCATAACTTTTGTTTGACGCCTCATTCTAGAAGGAACCAAACTTTGGAAATCCGTAGAGATCTTCTGGATTTTGAACGAGGCGGGTGTTCTTATGCTTTGATAATTTCTTTGGAACTTGTTCCCCTTTTTTAATGGACCAAATCTCTCAAACACGGAAGTCATCACAGTTGATTTTTCAAGTCTATCAAAGACAAAAGACTTGTTAGAAGTGGTAGATTCGTCTTCTACAGTGATATAATTGTAGCTCACCCTTCTTGTGGGGATGCGCACTGGTTACGGTTGCTTGTATCCCTAACCTTCACGTGGTTGTCTCATCGTAACTTTTGATGGGAGCTTCCCTAACTTTGACAGCTCATTGGGATTGTATTCAGCTTTTGCAAATAGCCTGTAAGCATTAGGATCAAAACCTTCATCTGTTCGCTTTGTAGGGAGTGCCACATTCTGTAAATAATTTTTGGCCACAAACCCTGCAAGTGGCTTTGAGGACAACTTTATTGCCTCAATTTGTTTTACCGAAAGAGTTAACTCCTTTAGCATTTTAGCTTGGAGACTAGATGATTCACCTTCATCTTTCTTCCTTTTAGGTACATATTGGAGTGCAGGAGTTAGTCTCTTGCTATAAGACGCAATATCCCCTCTATAACATTTATTCGAGTTAGGTTGTACCTGCTTAGTAATAGCTTTGGCTCTACCAACAATCACCTCAACTCTTTTAGTTGTTGTCTCATCATTCTTTCTTTTCATGATATTATTAGCTTTCAGCTCCTTTACAATGCGGTGCTTCAAGTAGAACTTTGCATCGGCGAAGTGTGACTCGGCCTTGGTATCAGCAACTATCTTATTCTCGACCTAATCCTCGTAGTATTTTAAGCATTGACGGTAGGTAGATGAAACTACTTTATTTTCATATATCTAAGGCCTTCCAATCAAGACGTTGTATGAAGTCTTTGCATCGATCACATGCAACCATACACTTGATTGCATATCTTTAATGGTGATTTCCAACCTGCTCGTGCCTATGGCTCATTGCCCCCTTGGTTGAATCCTTGAATCATCACACGACATTCTGAGATTTCGTTCATGGGAATGAGTTCTTTCATAGTACAAACTGGCAAGATGTTCACTGAGGATCCTCCATCAACCAAATTTCGATTTACTCTTTCATCACGCATATAGCCAACTAGGTAAAATGGGCGGTTGTGAAAAGTGTTATCCAGTAGAAAATCGTCATTTGTGAACGTAAACTTTTCCTAGCAAGCGTTAACTTCTTGAGAAATAGATTCAATGAGCTTTTTGGAAGATGGTGCCAACGGTAGGTCACTCTTTTCTTCCCCTTTATCAGCATTGCAACAAGAGGCCTCAATACCATCACGAGAAATCTTCATACTGAACCAACATGGCAAGGAATCCTACAAGGTCACTGGATGTCGTGGTTTTTGAGGGTTTCTTTCTTTAAATGCTTAATTGGATTCCATCTCCTCAGTCTTTTCACCATTATTTTCCTTGTTGGTTGTTCCATTTATCCTTTTCGTGGGCTCCCTTTGTGGTGCTTATGACGAGTCATCAACGTCCAACCTTCATCATCCTCAGGTTGATCGTCTTCAACTTTGTTGTTCTCCAGTAATTCCTCATCTTTACTTTCTTTAAAACTATATAATTCATCTGGACTGAATAAGCCAAATGTGATAGAGACTTGATTTGCGCTTGCTTTTCATCTTCAAGCACGATCTTCATTTCACGAACCAAGTCCATAACTTTGTTCTTGAAGACAAAGCACTTCTCCAGAGGGTGGCTCATCACAAGTCGATGATATTTGTAGTAATTTGGGTCATTAATTTTCCCAGCTTCAATGGGCCAATTTATCTCCGAAAGCTCAATGAGATTTAACTCGAGGAGTTCTTCGAAAATGGTTGGCACATCAAAATCCATAAATAGGTACTCTTTCTCTTGCATTTTTGTTAGAGTCAACATTCAACTTGGCTTATCTTGAAACGAAGTGGATTTCATACTCTGCTTCTTGCTCACCTTCGTCGTGAACTTCACACGTGATGTGTTGACATTCATAGCTTCTTTGTTTTCATATTTGGGTACAAACTTGCTCTATTTCCCGACTTCTTGCTTGTCGTTCCCTTTGCGAGGCTCATAGATAGGCAGCCTTTCGTATTCGGCGGAGGCCATGCTTAACTCCATGTCATGGGCACGAGTCGCAAGTTCTTCAAATGTGCTAGGCTTGATACCTTGCAAGATATAGCGGAGTCCCCAATGCATGCCTTGGGTGCACATCTCTATGCCAGAAGCTTCACTAAGCCTCTATTTGCAGTTGAGGCTTGCATTCCTCTAACGATTGATAAAGTCAATAACCGGTTTACCTTTTTGTTGACAAGTATTTATAAGTTCTATCATACTCACAGTATGTCTCGTTCTATAAAAGCGATTGAGGAACACTTGCTCTAGTTGATCCCAGCTATCAATAGATCCAGCCTCGAGGTCTCTGGACCAGTCAAAAGCATTTCCTTTTAGCGAGCAGACAAATTTCTTGACGAGGTAATCTTCATAAGTCCCAGCATTGTTGCACATCCCAACGAAGTGCGCCACATATTGCTTTGGATTACTTTAACAATCAAACTGTTGAAACATTGGAGGTTGATAACCAGTAGGCATCTTCAACATATTGACCCTTGAAGTGTACGGCTTTGCATATGTGCTGGAGGACTTGGCAACAACTTCATACTTGTTCTTAATAGTTCCTTAAATGAACTCCTTTAGTTTATCGATCGGAATTATCCCTTCAGATGAGACAGGGATAGCTTTAGTGGATGCTACTTGTCTTGTGGGAGAATCACTCTCTGGAACTTCTGGGAGCTTACCAGGTGCGTGGTGGATTCTTCTTCCATCAAGATTCCTATCCTATCGTTTAGCTTGTCGATTGTAGCATCTTGATTTTACATGCACTTGGTCAAGCCAGCGATTGCTTCCGTTAAGTTTGCTAATTGCTTCTCTATAGATGAAGTGTTTTTCACAGTGGCTTGCATAACTATCGTGGATGATGGCAAATAACATGGTTTGTCACACAGATTGATCTTTGATTGGCTCACGCTATGTGGTGTAAATGGGGAGGATCCATCACTTGAAGCATCATCATCTTACTTCACAATAGAGTACCTGGATCCGGAGAGGTCAAGCAGAGCAAGAGTTTTCTTGATCTTTTTAGCAACATCGCTTCCTCCTTCGTGTGTGTTTATGTAAGATCTTGCTCCTTTTGAGGATGAAGATCCGAAAATAGGGGTTGGTGCGGATGACACTTGGGGTGCTTGTTGTCCTAACGAGCTTGCTTTGCTCCTCGTAACTATTCTAAAACTTCCAATGATAACATCGAGGATGCTTTCTACATAAGCATAGAACCTGGAATTAGCAGTCTTGGTAGAAGTTGAATGGGAGTTGATTTTCTTTGAAGCCATTTTAATGTTCTTGAAATTTGGTGATTGAAAAGTTGAGATGAGAGGTAGAGATTGTCCCACTGGATGTGCCAGAATTTGTAGACAATAAATTTGCGTCGAGGAAATAAAATTAGGACCGAAAAATATTGCAACAATCTTAGTGTTAAAATCTCTATGAATCCTCTGATTCTTCTTTCCTGTAGTAAATAAATTCAAGGACTTTCGAGTTTGATCTTGAATCTATATTTGTTGCCACGAATGATGATCGTGAATTCAACTAACACGAACTTTGATTTGAACTCGTATTCCTTGAACTTTGATTTGTTCTTCGTTCTTGAGCTTGTACTTGATTTCTTGAACTTGAACTTGATTGCTTGAAGCTTGAAACTTGTGGAGAAATTTGCAGTGTTTGACCCACGAGCTCTTTCTTGCTTCTTGTTATAACTTCTGGTGTCTTTTCTGGGTTATAATGACCCCTATTTATAGTTGTGAGAGGGAAGATATACGATGAGATCAAACTCTTTTGACCAATCAGACATAAGAGTGTTAAGGCCTCATTTGATCGGTCAAAACATGTCACTTGAACGCACAGCGTGATTTCATTGGCATTTTAATTTGACTTGGTTGCCTTGTCATTTTGACACATGGCACGATCCTAGTGGCTCTTCTGTTTGACTTGACGTACCACATCATTTGACACGTGGCACGAAACTGGACCTCTAGGAAGATGGCATCTTGGGCTTAATGAAGTGGGCTCATCACTTTTAGCCCAATTACATGGGCCAGCCCAATAGATTTGGGCTTATTCACATATATCAAACTCATATAATTAATTCAATTATACTAGCCCATAATTTTTATTTGAACTAATATATTTATAATATAGTCTAAATTATTTTATTGAATTTAAATTCAATAAATTTAAATGCTTACACTAGCTTTTTTCAATAACTTTGTTGATTATTTTATTTCTTCTTTATTGATTCCAATGTGGTAATTTGTTTAGGTTAGTAATTGAAAGAAAACAAGGAACTAAGTGGATAGTAATAAGGTTATATCAAGAGCCATGGAGTATTTGCATTGCAGTAATATCAACTGTAACAAACTAGATAGCCAGTTGTTGCCAAATGGGAACCCCCCAACTCTACATCAACTAAAGTTCAACATAGATGGGACCTTTAAAGGTAGATTTGAACTAGGTGGAATAGGTGGGATTTTCAGAGACTCAAATGGGGACTGGATTATAGGCTTCAGCAAAACTACTACTGACCCCTCTCCTCTTTACATTGAGCTTGAAGCATTATGCCACGGACTTGAGCTTGCAACAATTCACCAGTTCAGAAATTTACAAATCAAGACAGACTCTGCCGGATACCTTCATTAATTGAATCTAACTACTCACCACTTTATAATACCTTTCTTTGTAAATGCAGGTACTGGCTGAAGATGTTGGGGAATCCACCCATCCTACATAATTTCAGGAAAGGCAACAACATAGCGCATGATCTGGCGCAACAGGGAGTTCAACAAGCCAACATCTACCATAACCAGGTATACTAGAAGTACCAGACTATCTTAAAGAAGCTGTGCGTACTGATAAAGAAGGACTCACAATTATTAGAACTACTACTACAAATACAGTTGTACTAAATAATTTGGTCATGCTGGGCAACCTTGTAATGACCTCTTTTGATTGTACTGCTACTTCTACTAGTATGCTTCGTCTGCTCCCAATGGGAGGACCAGGCTATGTAACTTTGCTACTTAATATTAAGTAAAGTATTTCTTTTTTTCCAAAAAAAAAACGAAAGAAAGAAAACAAGGAACTAAATTAGAAAAGTGATAAGATAGTGAAGAGGAGAAAAAAGCAGGAAGGGGGGAAATTGACGTGAAGAACTTAGCCACTGGAATCGTAGAGTAAATATACATTTTATATGGACATAGAATACAAGTTATTCACAAATATTTCATATGGACATAGAATACAAATTATTCACAAATATAACTCATGCATAGGATACAAGTTATTCACAAATGCAACTCCTACGGAACCTATATCTCCTCACTTCCTTCTTTTATAGCCTTTTCATTTAGATTATTTCTCAAAGAGACCGATGATTGGACTTTCAGTTTAAACTTTGGAGGATTCTCTCTTCCTGGCCATCTTTTTTTTTATTTTTATGAAGTTCTATGTTGGATTTGTAGGAGAACTTTCAATAAAAAATAACATAGTTTTTGAATTTGTGCAATTTTAGTATAATTTGATGATTTTGTCAATAGAAAAGATTATGTTATAACGAAGGCGTGATGGTTATGGGATGTTACAAAGTGAGAAGAAGAAAGAATGCGGAATATAGACTTTTTCTTCGTGAAAATAAATGGGTAGAGAAGTATGAAAGTTGAAAAGGAGGGAAATACAAAGAAAAACGATAAAAAAGAAAGAAAAGGAAGGAAATAATTTTAATTGATTTACGTATATTTAAGGCAAAGGATTCCGGTTTTGTGCTATTTTCCCCCTCCCTTAATTCTTCTTTGTTCTTTTTTACTTCTTCTAGATTTTAAACATGGAGAAAAGTTTGAGTAATAAAATTTAGGCGAAATGGCTTCTGGCTGTTTAAACTTGTAACACTTTTGAAACTCGATACATGAACTTTAGATTTTTTTATTTGAACACTCGAACTCATGATTCCCATAACTAATAAACACATCAGACCTTGAGCCTATGCGCGTGTATTACACATACACAGAATGTCCATCCAGTCAACAAATGATTAATCCAAAAGTGAGACCCCACCTAACTAATGACATGTGTAATTTTAAATAAAAATTGTCACCTATATTTATATTTTAAAAATAAAAAAAATACAATAAGAAAGAAAAAACTTAAACCCTTCCAGCTTCCTATTCCCCATTATCATCCCCCCTCCCCCAACACCCGCAACTTATTCGTCTACTTCTATATCATCACTCCCTTCCTAGGTTCTTGTTCGTCCTCTCCTCTCTTTCCAAATTTTTCTTATTTTTTTCTAGCTAGGTAGATTGTCGGAGAAATTTTCTGATCAGTATTGTCGCATAAATGGTTTCTTTAAAGTTGTGACAATTAATTCGTTGTAGTGGCCAATTGGCATGACCTCCTCAGCCGCAGGAATCAATCGACATTGCTCTTGGGCGATTTGGACTACTGGAACGCAATCTCCGACCAACTGGAGCTCGCTGGAGAGTTGTAGGTCATGAAAAGTGGCGATTCCTACAGTGAAATTGATAATAGGTGAATTTGACTATAATCACGCCCTAAATAATCACATTTTTATGTTGTTTTGATGATATAT